>CM061264.1:47560000-47637500 GCA_030848825.1 Tadarida brasiliensis | reverse complement strand
TGTGGAGCCTGTCGCCTCCTTGCTGACTGGAGGACAGTTTGCATTAGGGAGCAAACAGAGGAAGTGTGCTCCCATGTATATTAACGAGCTGAAGGAACGTTAAGACCTCAACATAATCTGTTTATACATTACACATTTCTCTTGTTATTATTCAACATTGATTGACCACCCTCAATTCTATAAGCTTTGTTTTTGTTTTGTTTCATTTTGTTTCCCTTTTATAATCATCTTTTCTTTTTCGATTATGGTTGTCACACAATATTATATTACTTTCAAGTGTACACCCCAGTGATTAGACATTATAAATAAATCTTGTACCCATCTGACACCATACATAGTTATTAGAATATTATTGACTATATTCCCTATGCTGTATTTTACATCCCCTTGACTATTCTGTACCTACCAATTTGTACTTCTTAATCCCTTCACCTTTTTCACCCATCCCCCTAACCCCCCTCCCACTGGCAACCGTCAAAATGTTTTCTGTATCTATGAGTCTGTTTCTGTCTTGCTTGTTTATTTTGCGTTTTAGATTCAATTGTTAATAGATATGTATTTATTGACATTTTATTGTTCATATTTCTTATCTTTCTGCTCCTCCTCCTCCTTCTTAAAGAAGAACTTTTAATATTTCATGTAATACTGGTTTGGTGGTAAAGAACTCCTTTAGATTTTTCTTGTCTGGGAAGCTCACTCTATGTCCTTCTATCCTAAATAGATAGAAGGGTAGAGTAATCGTGGTTGTAGGTACTTACTTGTTTTTCATCACTTTGAATATTTTTTGCCACTCCCTTCTGGCCTGCAAAGTTTCTGTTGAGAAATCAGCTGACACTCTTATGGGAGCTCCCTTATAGGTAACTAACTGCTTTTCTCTTGCTGCTTTAAGATTTCCTCTTTGTCTTTCATCTTTTGCATTTTAATTATGATGTGTCATGGTGTGGCTTTCTTTGGGTTCATCTTGTGTAGGACTCTCTGCACTTCCTAGACTTGTATGACTATTTCCTTCACCAGGCTAGGGAAGTTTTCTGTCATTATTTTTTCAAATAAGTTTTCAGATTGGGTGTTTTTTGCTTCCTTATATTTCAGTCACTGATTTGATTCTTGGCTTCATCTACTCTACTGTTTATTCCCTGTAAATTATTTTTCATTTCACTTAGTGTATCCTTCATTTCTGACTGGTTCTTTTTTATGGTTTCCATGTCCTTTTTAATGGTTTCCATGTCCTTTTTTTATGCTTACTATCTCTTTGTTGAAATTCTCACTATATCCATTGAGCATCCTTACAACCAGTGTTTTGAACTCTGCATCTAGTAGATTGCTGGTCTCCATTTTGTTTAGTTCTTTTTCTGGAGTTTTGTTCTATTCTTTCATTTGGGACATGTTTCTTTGTCTCCTCATTTTGGCAGCCTCCTTGTGTTTGTTTCTATAAATTAGGTAGAGCTGCTACATCTCCTGGGCTTGGTAGAGTGGCCTTATGTAGTAGGTATTCTGTAGGGTGCCATGGCACAGCATCCCCAATCACCCAGGTTGGGCACTCAAGGTGCACTCCACCCCCACCACGTGGGCTGTGTACACCCTCCTGTTGTAGTTGAGCCTTGATTGCTATTGGCACATCAGTGGGAGGGATTTACCCCCACGCCAATGGGCTGCAAGGACTGGCTATGACCACCATGTAGGATCAGCTACACAGAGCGGGACTTACTTCAGCAGGACTCTGCTGCTTGCTGAGTCTGTCCCTTGAGTGTGTCACTTGTGAAGATGGTTGGGTGGTGCTTGGACATGTCTGAAGCTGCCCACCGGGTGTGCTGGCTCTAGGGCCTCCCAGGAGGTGCAGGCCAAGGTCAGTCGCCACCTGCATTCTGCCTGGGGCCACCCAGCATGAGCTACAAAGTGATCTGCAGATGGCTGCTACTTGTGCTGGGCTTAGAGGTGCACAGTAGAGGCCAAGCTGTGAACCAACGTTGGCTGCTGCTAGTGCTGGGCCTGGGGCCACTTAATGAGAGGTATGGGGCTTGCTGAGGCCAGATGCTACTTGTTTGAGAGATTTTAGGAAAGTCTGAAGCATGATCCAAGACAGGCCATTTGTATAGATAAACCACTGGAAACAGCTTGGATAGGCCCCCAAGTTGGGTGGGGCAGGGCCTCAGGGAATCACCAGGGCTGGGTGAACACTGTGAGCCTGGTTGATGGAGACTCAGATATGGTGCCTGCCTCCCAGCTCTGTGGTGGGGGGTGGGAGTCTCAGAAAAGGAACAATGGCTTCTGCCAGCACTTTTTTTTTTTTCTGGCAGAAAACTGCTCCCACCCAGTTCTTGCCCTGATGCCAAACAATTCAGTTTCTCACTACATATCCCTTGTGCCTTTCAAGCTGCTGCCCCAGTGCTGGAGCTCAGAGGGAGTGAGTCTGAGTAAGTCCGTGCATAGTCCCTTTAAGAGGAACAACTGGGACTCCAGAAGCCTTCCATCTTCCTCAGCCATAATCCCCACTGGTTTTTACAGCCAGAGTTATGGGGACTTCTCTTCCTGACATTGGAACCCTGGGCTGGGAGGCCTGGTGTGGGGCTGGGACTCCTCATTCCTCAGGGGTTACCTCCACAGCTGTGATATCCCTCTTAATTTTTATCCACCACACATGAGTGTGAGACCAGCCCTTTCTGTGTCTCAACCCCTCCTACCAGTCTTGATGTGGCTTCTTCTTTAAATCCTTAGTAGTAGGACATCCATTCTGCTAGATTTCAGGCAGTTCTGAATGATGACTGTTCTGTAGTTTAGTTGTCATTTTGATGTGGTTGTGGGAGGATTTGCGTACCACATTTACCTACCTTGCCATCATGACCAGAAGCTTCTATAAGCTTTTTATAGAATGTCCCAACAACTCTCAATTACCTGCAGCCTGGAGGACCAGTATGGCAAGAAATAAATGGAACCAGAGAAAAGGCCTACAGTCTATGTCACAGTCCTGAGAATGAACACCAAAGCCTTACTCAGGCTGAGCTATTAGCAAGGAACCGACAGGACCCTTGGGGACTAGACTTTCAGTTCCTAAGGGCAAGGATTGTGCAAACCACTTCACAGCTGCTTTGCCAGTCCTTAGCACAGTGCCTAACCCATAAATATTTGTTGAATAAGCATTTATTAAATGGAATGAATCACGTTAAAAATAGCAAACACTTTTATTCATGTTTACTGTGTGTCAGGAACTACTCTAAGACCTTTCTACTCTAAGACCTTTCTACATCTTGATTTTATTTAATTCTCATAACAACCTTATGAGTGAGGTAGATACTATTATTACCTCCATTTTCCAGAGGAAGGAATTAAAGTGCAGAGAGGTTAAGTAACTGTCTCAGGGTTGCACAGCTAATAAGGGCAGGGCCAGGAGTCAAACCTTGGCTGGGTGGCTCCAGAGTCAGTGCTCTGATGTGCTCTCCCTATCAGGACTAGAAGCAGTGGGACCTAGATGCCTATCTCTAGCCACCAGGTCATACCTCCTAGCTTTAAAAGTCATGCTTCTTCATTGATCAGTGCCAGCCCAGATCTCAGACGGATCCTTGGATCCTTCTCAAGGTTACCTGCAGGCAACCCCGTTGTCAACTTTACTTGACTGTGCTACTGACTTGGTCAGAATCCCAAAGTTCCTCTTCCCTTACTAGTTGCCAATGTACCCCACAACCCTTCCCTTCATCTAATTTATTGTCCTTGCTCAATTTTAGGCTTCTCCACTTCCCCCCAAATGCAGACTACTCAAGACCTATCATCTTGATATCTTACAACTGTTTGTTGAGTGTCAGGCCTTGTGCTGCTGTTCATGATCTCTGTTCCTCACCATAACTCAGCCGAGGGCTATTGTTACCCCATTTTATAGATGGACATGATGAAGTCACCTGCTGGGTGTCAGTGCTAGTGTGTGTTGGAGCTGGGTTCAGAGATGGTGGCCTCAGATTTGAGATCCTTGTTGTTTCCCCTGTTCCACCTGGTTGACCCCAACTTCTATGAGAAGCTCCCCTCCCCCAAACCAGTGAGGCAGCCAAAGCTTGGGGATGAGATAGAGGTGTGAGAGAAGTTTTCATGCTCCCCAGGTGGGGGGGGGGGCTCAGTCCAGGAGCACTTGAGGGCACATTTGTCTCCTGGGCTCATAGTCAACCACAAGGGCAAAGACCTAGGACACACAAGAGATATGAGATGAACCCTGATATTAAAAAAGAGGCAGCGAAAACAGAGTGATCACTCTGAGCCTGTATATTAAATGTATTCTTCTTTTGGGAAAAAAAAAAAAAAAGGAAACCTGCAAAAGTTATGTTTCTACATAAAGGCAGCCTGTGTTTCATAGCTATTCTAATTTATGGGCCGTACATTCCTGTGATTGTCTTGAACTGAATAGCCAAGTAAATAATCATTGAGAGCCACAGGTAAATCACTTGGAGGTGAACCGAGTCTGTCCAGGGCCTCCAAAATGGCACAAACATTATTTCCTAATTTTGTAGATTTCTTCATCTGAGCCCAGAAAATGCCTTCTCTTGTTGGCTTTGAGGTTTGACACTTTTTTCCACTTACATCCTGAAGAGACGGCAGCAAGGTGAAACGTGAGAAGTGTTTAAAGTATTTTCAGAGATTTCCCTTCTAATTTTCCTCCTCAATTCCAAGGAAATAATGCCATTCATTTCATTTCCACAAGAGTTTACCCTGCTACCAAGTGAGCTGGGGATGGGCGGTGCTGGGAGGAGTCCAAGAGGGGAGACACGGACCACACCCTCATGCAGCTTGGGACCTGGTTGGTTTCTTTTTAAAATTTTGTTAAAATAAACATAACATAAAATTGCCATTTTAATCATTTTTAAATGAACAATTCTGTGGCATTTCGTACATTGACATTGTTGTGTGACTATCAGCATCCATATCCAGAATTTTTCTTCTTCCCAAACTGAAACTTCGTTTCCATTAAACAATAACTCCTCATTTCCTCCTCCACCCAGCCCCTGGCAACCATTCTGCTTTCTGTCTCTATGAGGTACACGAGGTACCTCATACAAGTGGAATCCTACAGTATTTGTCCTTTTGTGACTGGCTCATTTCACTTAGCATAACGTCCGCCAGGTTCATCCATGTGCGACCTGGCTGATTTTAAGAGTGAGAATGAACCAACATAAATACTTGTTCTTAGGTAAGTTAACCAAAGGGGCAAATGCATATTCACATATGCATTTTCTTAAGGAAATTCGAGCCTAAGCTGCCCCAATAAATTCAACGTGTTTATTGAGCTAATATTCTGTGCAAGGCCCCATGGGGGGAATGAAGCAGCAGAAGATGCTGCTTCTCAAAGAGACTCAGGGTGCAGATTCAGATCCAGATGTTCAGTGATAGGTGACTTCGGAGTACAAATAAACACGTAAACAAGAGTTTAAGACAGAGAGGTCGTTTCAGGTGGACATGATTGGAAAGAAGTGGCTTTTAGTGGGACCTTGATGGATGGGTAGAATTTAGTACAAACGGAATGGGACCAGAGAGAGAAAACATTCCAGACTAGCACGGAGTGAAAGCATGTTCAACCGCAGACCGTCTGTCGTGTATCACCGTAGCATCTCCAGTGGCTGGTACAACAACCAGTGTGTGCTGCAGGAATGAATGAATGTGGATCCCAGGGGTGGGAATGCCCAATGTGAATTTGGGAAACAGGGAGTAGACAGTCTGGCTTGAGTAGAGGGTCCCTTAGGGAAGTTAAGGATGAAAAAAAAAATGTTGGTAGAGATCAGAATGTAAAAAACTTTGACTGCCAGACTAAGGAACTAGAACTTTATCCAGGAGAGTTCATAGTGATTATTCCACCATTTCTAATCATAAGTGTCATCAAAGCACACACACTCCCTGAGAAGCTTAAAGTGACAATTGCTATGTGAATGTTAATGGGATGTAAGAGTCTTCCATGGATTTATGCAGACTGGGCAATACCTTTTTTTAGAAGTATCATTTTTTGGAAGCATTTTAAAGTGACAGAAGATAGAGAAAGCTGTCAGCCAAGGGGCTTCTAAGAACAACATTCAAGTCACCAAATACAAAAGTAACAATTGAGTTGTTGAGTTTAAGAGGAAAAAGGCAGATCTTGAGGCCATGATTGGAGAGAGGATTGCAAAATGTAGAGATCATGAAATTTCCCTGAGGAGAATCAGAAGCCAGAGACCATGACAAATGTCAGACCTGAGTGATTGGACAGCAAGGAAGCTTTCAAAGGAAGAGAAGAAAGTTTTTTGCTTTATAGAGTGTGAGGTTGGGATGAGATGCCAGACTTCCACACTCAAAAGAGACAGGATTAAATCACTGGGGAGATTTTATCTGCAGCCAGGCAAATGAGGACAGTCTCGAGGCATACAAATGAAGGTCATGAGAACAGAAAAATTATGGAGAGGAGAGCAGAGCACAGGAGAGGGAATGGGAGGAGAGAGAGGAAAGGAGGAGACTGTCTTTGTTAGATTTTTCTAGAGAGAGGTTCAATCAAGGGGACCATAACCAAGAAGGTGAAAAGCTATGATTTAAGGAGAAGTGATTTGAGGCAGTTTATAATAACAGTGAAATAGAGAGATAGAGATAAAACTACAAAATAGAAATAGAAAAAGGAGAAATCAAATATATTAAAAAACGAGTAGGGTCTCCATAGCTGCTATGATTAAACTTCAAGTTTGATTTTGAGCTTCCTGGCAGCCAGAAAAATCTTGATATCATTTGTATGAGCATAAGAAACAGCAGTGCTTTGAGAGAAATGAAGATATTTCTTATACCGATTTCTAAAAGGAGTTTTTCACTAAGAAAAATACCACAAGAGTAAATATTGCAATAGTAATAGTAGTAATAACATTATTGTTTATTCAAAATTACTTTGTGGCAGACACCTAACTACTATATATATTTTTTTCTTTTAATTCAACAAAGGAAAGGTAACAGCCAGAGAAGTAGTAGAGAAGGAAGGCAATTTAAAACACAGCAATGCGTATCCCAGAAGTCATCCATGGACAGAGAGTCAAGAAAAACAACAGTATTACCTGAAAAGTGTTTTAAACATTTAGATAAGAAAAGGCAAATTTTCCTGCCCTGGCTAGTTTTGCTCAGTGGTTAGAGCATCAGCCTGTGGACCAGGGAGTCCCGGGTTCGATTCTGGCCAAGGACACCGTACCGTGGTTGCAGTTCGTCCCCAGCCCCGGTTGGGGTCGTGTGGGTGGCAACCAATCGATGTGTCTCTCTCACATCGATGTTTCTCTCTCTCTCTCTCTCTCTCTCTCTCTCTCTCTCTCTCTCTCTCTCTCTCTCTCTCTTTCTCTCTCTCTGTCTGAAGATAATGTAAAATATCCTCAGGCGAGGATTAAAAAAAAAAAGGTAAATTTTCCTCAGCAACAAATCAGAGAGAGCTATCAGTAAGGGGGAAAACCAGGTTGTAGAGAGTTCTTTTCAACTGAGAGAAATCTTCTCTGAGGATGAAGCTAAGCACAAGAGATGTTTTGATGTGGGGCATGGGAATGTGCTAGAACCTATAGCAGGTGGACTCAGTCTTCTCAGATAAGATTTCATCAGGGAGTTTCTGACTGGAGTAGATGAAAGAGAGATATTCTTAATCCTGAACAACAAGTTGATCTTTGACCCTATGAACTTTTGGAGCCAAATCTTCATAGTTCTTTTTTTCGCTAGCATCACAGAAAGAACTGAGGGAGAGAGGGAAGGGTGGTGACCCAATCTGGGGTTGACACCTGCCTGAAGCCTGAGTGAGAATCTGGAGTGTGGGCAAGGCTAGATGTCTAGGCTGGAGGGTGGGAGGCTGGAATGGGGATGGGTGCAGTCAATGGGATGAACTGGGTGAAGAAAGAGATCTGAGGGTTCTGGTTTAAGTGAGGTTGAGGAGTGGGGAAAATGACAGGTATACTCATTCTTAGAGCTGCCTTAACAAATTACTACAAACTTGGTCACTCAAAACAACAGTTTTACAGTCCTGGAGACCAGAAGTTCGAAAGCTAGGTATTGGCAGAGTTGTGCTCCTTCCGAAGGCTCTAGATGTAAACCATTTCCTGACTCTTCTACCTTCTGGTGTCTCCAGGCTTTACTTGGCTCGTGGCTACACAACTCCAATCTTTACCTCTGTGTTCACGTGGTCTTTTCCTCTGTGTGTCCCAAATCTTTCTGCACCTTTCTCGTATTAAAAACACTTGTCATTGGATTTAGGGTTCACCTAGATAATCCAGGATGATCTCATCTTGAGATCCTTAAATTAATTGCATCTGCAAAGACTGTTTTCCTAAATAAGTTTGCATTTACACATTTGAGGTGCATGTCTCTTGGGGGGCCACCATTCAACCCACTCCAACAGATAAGGACGTTGTAATTAGGAGCCCATTTGAAGGAGATCAGAGGTGCACAGTGTCCCTGGGTATAGCTTTGCCCATAAATGGCATGATGATGTAGGACGCAGATTGGGTCAACAAGTTCAAGCTTGTTGGGGAATCATGATATTAAGAGCTGTGATAGTCGATCTTAGACTGGCTTCCTCAAGGAGGATGGATAGAACGGGATGGAATGGAATGACCAGTTGCAGGTATGTCTATAAAGTCAATGAATTCTGGAGGTCTGTTGCCAAGTGTGGTAGAAACCAATTACCAAGACTTTAAATACTGGTCAGAGAATGACACTTCAGTGGTCTGGAAATGACATTAAAAACTAGAAGGCTGCCCTGGCAGGTTTGGCTCAGTGGTTAGAGTGTTGTTCCAAGGACTGAAGGGTCTCAGGTTTGATTCCCAATCAAGTGCATGTACCTGGGTTGCAGGTTTGATCCCCAGCCCTGGTCAGGGTCATGTGGGAGGCAACCAATCGTTGTGTCTCTCTTGCATTGATGTTTCTCTCTCTCTCTCTCTCTCTCTCTCTCTCTCTCTCTCTCTCTCTCTCTCTCTCTCCCCCTCTCTCCCTTTCTCCCTCCTTCCCTTCCACTCTATCTAAAAATCAATGGAAAAATATCCTCAGGAGACAATTAACAAAAAAACAAAACTCTCTCTCTCTCTAAAAAAAAAAAACTAATCTTCAAGCCAATGGAAGACAGAGCAACTGGATTTCAAAGTTTTTAACCCTTTCTTTTTTAAAAAACAAAGATGATAGTTTTCTGTTTTATATTTCTGTAATTGTTTTTTCTTTCAGATGGCCACATCTCCTGTATCTATGCAAAACAACTTGCATAAGGACAGGGACCATGTCAATTTTGCACATTCTTATATTTCCAGAGTCCAGCAAAGTGATCAATTAGTAGATGTTTTGCAATGAATGAGTGAATGGATGGATAAATACATACATAAATGTGTGAATGAAGTTGCATTTCCCTAGTTTCACATGCATCAAAACCACCAGCAGGACTGTCTTTTAACGAATGTTGAAGATGTGGTACTGTGTCCTGTCCTTGAATTCTTGTACCAATATGGATAATAGCTCAGTGCCTTGTCAATAAGTACAGCATGTTCCATCCACTGCTGCCGAACTCTTAACAAGCCATCTGAGCGGAGGTGCTTGTCTGAAGGTGACACTTGCCCCCTCCAATGTCACATAAGGAAATAACCCATCTTCCCTTAAGTGTCTCTCCTCCCTGCCTTCACATATCAGTGCACTATAAATGATGATGAGGAGGGTTTGTAAATCAAGAAAAAGGCCCTGCTTTCAAGCACTCTTTAATTAGGTAGGATGGATACAGCATCCTAGTTCATTTGGACGGGACAGTGGGGAACCGTTCCATCTCCTGGATGTCCCCACCCGGGCCCTGCAGTGTTCCCAGGGTGACTGCTCTGGGTAAGGCGTTTATAACTTCTAACTTTCCTTCTCCTAATGCCAGGACTGAGAGGAATGTTATGCAGGCTGAGTTTGCTACTGGGTTTTAAGAGAAGGTTTGGAGATTCTACATGGAATTAAACTTTTCGTTTAGTTATCTATACCTCACCTTGTTCTGAAAACAATTCAAGGTTTATTGCAAGATTATATAATTTAGGTAAGGGAAAAATAAATTATAAATAGATGAGGAAAAAAGAAGTAGGATTGGAACCTTAAACTGAGCCTATAACACAGCAATGCATACCTGAGGTTCCACATAGCACTCAGTGTAGGTGTGTTCTAACAACCAGTGTCAAAAGGGAAGCCTGATCAGTCATACAATTTATGGAAAAAGCTCAATTATTCCTGACCTGAGACCAGACAGAAATTTCTCCCCGGATTCCTCATAACAAGAGCACTCTGTGATGAAATAAAGCGCATGCCAATAGAATCTCTGCACAAACAATGCCTTCTGCACAGGACTATTCCTTAGAAAAAACTTGCAGCATCAACATCCCACCAAAGGTGAAGATTATAAAACCAATTCTTTGTGGATCAACACGATGTATTCAATTCAGTGCTTGCCTGGCTTAAATCAGGAAATGACTTCAGAGAACCCTGACCGGTGCAGAATGTCGCTGGGAGGAGGGAGCACTAGCCCAGGTCCTATTCCCAGCTCTGTTGCCATGTGGGATAGTGATAAGAGATCAGACTTTGGATCCAGGTGAAAGTGAATTTGAATCACCACTTAACTAGCCGTGTGCTCTTGTGGTATCTGCACCTCGGTTTACTCATCTATACAATGGGTGATATGACCCCTTTCACGCAGATGGTTGTGAATGTGAAGGGCATTGTAGATGCAGCGCCCAAGACAATGTCTGGAAGAAAACAGGTGTTTAATAAGGAGCAACGACAGAACCTTCTGTCACGTCCTTGGGCTGTGAATTCGCCTTAGGCGAATGAAATACTTGGGCTTCAATGTCCTCATCAGCAACTAATGATGTTGGAAGGTGAGTACTGCCTAAATCCCTTTCCAGCTCTAGCATTCTATTGTGATTCCATGAAATTTAAAACATCTCTATGTCAAAAAAGAAATACTAAAATTATGTTGTTGCTTTTGTACCAATCCACCCAATTTTAATAATGGTAATATCATAAGTGTGTTCTCAGACCTACTGTAAAAGTGTGATGACATCAGATAATTTATTATTGCATGATATAAAAGCAAGAAAGAAGTTGGTAGGAAAGTCATATATACAGGTAACTACCACACTCCTTCAATACCTCCCTTGGCCTACTGGTTAGGAAGGATCCTGTCTCCCAGCAGGCACCTCAGGGCCCTTCATCATGCAGCCATTGACCACTCCTCCAGCCTTGCCCTTGACCTTAATCACCTGCGAGCGGCGGTCCAAGTCCACCCAGTTTTCAACTGGGCTTTACCCGTGCAAATCCTCCACTTCAAATACTTCACCTTATTCCTGCCATCTGGCTTCCAGAAAAACTTCTCGATGGCCAATACTAACTCCTGATTTACCTTCCCAGGAGGATCAAGTGTCAAGGAACAAAAATAATTTCCAAATTAATTTTTAGAACTCTGCTATGGTTTCTGCTTTTCACTGTTACAAAGCAATCCTATGATTTGTTAAGTAACTACAGTGTGCCAGGCACCGTCTTATACATATATGATCTTTTTCATTCTTGCAATGTCCATTTAGAGGTAAGTGCTGTGCCCATTTTACAGAATTAGGAATCAGAGGTTGAGGGAAGTTAAGTAATTTTTCTAAGACAGACCAACTAGATGGTTAGGGAGCTGGGATTCGGGCCCAGGGTCCTGACTCCGAAGCCAGCGCTCTTTCTGTCACACCACCCTGCCTCTGGAGGACCGAGCACCATCTCAGGCACGCTGTCTACGTGGCCAGATGGTCAGACGCGTAGGACACAGCAACTCCTGAGGAAGTGGAAGGTAATTTGAAAGTTAATGTATTCTATTTTCCTGGTTCCAGAGAGTATTGTGTCTCAACTCTCCCCCCACATACACACAATCTCTTTAGCAAATCAAGTAGCAGTATTTATGGAAGGCCACACCAGTTTGTTCTTGGAATGAGCAAGAAGAAGCCCCGGATGTTTCCCCTACCCTTGCAGAGCCCACAGCTCCACGGAGGAGAGGGGACTGAGAGACCCACGAAACCTTCAGGGAAAGGTTCAGGTAGCTGAAAACTGAGTACCAAATTGTATGGTGCATGTAACTTATAGTGCCAATTCACCTAGGAGGGGAGGAGTCAGGCCAGACATCATGGAGGAGGCTGAGAAAAGGACCTGTAAGACCCTGCATGATCTGACCTCTGAGACGCCTCCAGTGTCTCCCTCACTCTTGGTGCTCCAGACACACCAGCCCCCTTGCCATGCCCCACACACCTGGCACGGGCCCACCCCCACTGCGCTGCTCCATGGCACACACCTGTGTGGCTCCCTCCCTTCCTCCTTCAGAGTTTTGCTCAAGTGTCACTTGGTTACAGAAACTTCCTCTGACTCACTCTTTGCTCCTTTTCATGCTCAATTTCTCTCTAGAGAACAAGTCATCATTTAATCTGCTATATGTTTGCCTTGTTTATTTGTTCATTATCTGGGTCCCTCTACTAGGATGGAAGCCCCAAGAGGAATATTTATCCCTTGTGTTAAAGCTCACATGTGTTGAAGAATCTGTGTAACACTAATTTGCATTGAAGAGTTCCCAGCATCTAGTAGGTGCCTAATAAACATTAATTGAAAGATGATTCTTTAAAGAATTTTCAAGTTCTGCCAAATGGTATGGTCTAGAAAATATTCTCAAAATCTTAGGGGATTGGACTATGAGGTGACACCTGTCATGTGAGGAGATCCATTGAAACAATCCGATCGAGGGAGTGACAATAGGCTCATTCGGCTGTTGGGACCAGCCTGGGTCCTCCTCCAAATCACTACATTGACTGTAGGCCTTCTGTGTGCAGAGGCCCTGTACTCAGAGTCTGCCCTGATTTTCTGCATGTCACCAATTCCACTCCATTCCCAGACCCCTGCCTCCACAGCCCAGCATTCAAGCTCACTGTGCACGCCTACTAACAGCTAGACGTTGATGCTGGAGCTGGCAAGTCACGAGGGAGGGCAATGGGAGGATGCAAGTGTGGCCCCAGGAACCTCTGGACACAAGTCTGCCTTTGTGGTGTAGAAGGTGAGCAAGTGACAAGGTCCCAGTCTTAGCTGACCCATGACCTAGGGACATGTACTTGACTTCTTCACACCACTTCTCTGGATGGGAAGACAACCAGCTGTAGTCCCTGATTCAAAGCAGAGATTCTTAACCTGAGATTCACACATAAACCTGTTTGGGAGGGCTGGGAAGACATGATGTTAGGTTAAACAATAAAATTTGCCATTTTTGTATGTCGAAGCGATCTGATAGCACTAATTCCATGTGGTTCATTAAGAAAATGAGAAGCTATGTTCAAAGGAACATTGCTGTTCAGGTGAGTGTGTATTTCTTTTTTTCCTTTATTGATTTTAGAGAGAGAAGAAGGGAGAGGGAGAGACAGATAGAAACATCAATGAGAGAGAACATTGATTGGCCGCCTCCTGCATGCTCCCCACTGGGGATCGGGCCCACAACCTGGGCATGTGTCCTGACCAGGAATCGAACCGGCAACCTCTTGGTGCATGGGTCGACACTCAACCACTGAGCCACACCAGCCGGAAGAGTGTGTATTTTAAATATGGGACCAGTGGTTCATTAGCCCGTTCTTTCTTTCCACAATTGGGCTAAGCTCCCAGGAGGCGATAACTACTAACATTTATAAAGCACTATGCTGTGGAAAGCTCTCTCCCTGGTACCATCTTATTTGACCCTAAAGTAGACAGTTACTGCCTGCATTCATCTTAGAATCAACTAACATATAATAGGCACCTTCTCGTTCAGGACTTAGTCAGAAAACGATGGCCCATGAGCCAAATCCACCTGCAGCCTGTTTTTGCACAGTCTGGAAGCTAAGAATGGGTTTTACATCCTTAAATGATTGCATACACTCACATCCGCACAGAGGAGACTCCATGTCAGCAGCCACAGGTAGCCCTGCACAACGTTCGCCAGCCCCTGTTCCAAATGCCCCAAACTGTGCCAGGTACTGTACTTCTAATACGCTATGACAGTGAGCAGCCCCTTACGTTCAGGCACCCAGGTTGGGTGTGGCCACAATGGTCAGCAAAGCGGACGTAGCTTGAAAAGCAAAGGTTCTGGTCTCTGTTCTGTTTCTCACACTTGCTATGTAAACTGGGATAAGTTTCCTCAACTCTCCCAGGCCAGCAGCTTCTACACCCTATTCTATCAAATAGGGTGTAGGAATGGAACCCCCTTTTACTATGAGTTCATGAGTTCATTAGAACTAGCCCAAAACTATTCTAGTTTGAGAGCTTTTTAAAATCATGCTAACCCAATTACTTTTCTTCTTCTTGTAAATTTACAAAAAAAAAAAAAAAAAACAAAAAAAACTTGAAAATGCTAAAAGGACATGAGACAAGGTACAGGGAGGCAAGGAATTGTGAGGAGACAGAGAACATGTATCCCAGATAAGAACTCAAGGTGCGTCATCTCTGTTTTCAGGTGACAAGCGTAGCATTGCGATTGGGAGGCCAGACTATTGTTTTTAACCAGAAAGTAGTTTTCTATGTTTGAGCATCCAAATGCAAAAAGAAAAATATCAGCACTCTAGGCCAAATACAAAGAGGGGAGGGGGATCCAATTTTAAAAATGCTCATGGCAATGAAAAGCTATAACTTCCAATGTGAGCCAATTCATTGAGGCCTTAACATTCATTTGTTGGGAATGGAGGGGGCAGTAAGATCTGCCGTCAGAACCAATTGGGGAGCGGCAGGCTGGAAAGGTCAGCCCAGGCTAGGAATGTGCAACTCCTCGACTTTGTTAAAATGATGGTATTCGACAGAAGTTACATCTGAGGTCAAGTGACCGCAATAACAGGGGACAAGGAGCGCTCTCAAATCATTCTCGGGGATGAAAATGACATGAAACTGACATAATATCTGAGGTGAGATGAAACTCAAATCCTCAGCAGCTGAACACTTCACCTGCTGATGGGCAGCCTGACCCTCACCAATCTCATAATCATACTGTGTCAAGAGGGGAGCCCAGTCTCCAGGAACACAAGGCACAGCGCTGGCATTTGCGGAGAGGGAAGGCTTTGTCTCTGCTTCTGAGATGATGTTGTTAAAAGTATTAATACTCAGCTTTAAACCTTTCAAATGAATGTCTTATTAGAAAAATTGGATTCCACCTACATGCATGGAATCTCCTCCCTTATGTGTTTTTTCTCCACTCTGGGTATTTCTTGGCCAGCATTCTCAGTTATAAATTGTGTGTTTAGTTCCATGACTATCATAGTGGTATTTAAAGATTCAACCCAATTCCGTTGAAAATGTAAGCATGATCTGAAATCTGGGTTACTCTTCTAGCTTCCAAACTACCTGAGGAGAAGCAGGAGGGCAAGTTGAGAAGAAGTTAATGATAAATGATCATCTCTTTGCCCCCAAATAACATGTATGAAAGGAGGGTGTTCTGAAGACTGTTGAATACATTAACCCATGATAAAGGACTCAGAAAAGGAAGCCTAAACTACATTTGAATTTAAAGCAAGTAGTAAAATTAAAAACCCCAAAGAAGAAATATTACATTTAGTCAGCTGTTACCAAAAAATGCTCCGTGCTGTTTCGTCTGCCCTGTAATTTCTCTAATATGAGGTTCGTTCTGGTAGACTGTACTCCCATCTATCGGTGTGTTTGAAAGAAGTTTGGGTGAGTGTTTGTTTGTTTCCTGAGAAGAGAGAGGGGGAATCGAGGTGTGGTCATTTGCATAAACATAACCCGCTCTGCCTCCCAAATATACCGTGACCTCTTCCCTGCCAATGCATGGAGGCGCCCCAAAGCCAATAAATACAGTTGTCAGCAAGGGGATGAATCAGCATGTATTTAAATCAAAGACAGCCATGAAAGACTGCATTAGTTCTGTTCCCAGGACCTGTCAAACCACGGAAGAGATTAAACATCTGACCCTCTTCATCCCCAACATTGCTCCACAAGAGACATTTCTGTCACTATTGCTGCCACTTGGCTTTCAAAGATGCCACAAAGCCTAGGGCGACCTCTGCTACATTTCAGTGTTGTTTATTGATTTCTGACCCAGCGCTTAATAGTTTTCCCAGTCCCCCTGAATGGCTTTTGTAAGCAATGTGGTTTGTACATCTCACCGATCAATACCTTTTATATTTACAATAAAATTGAAACTGCTTCTGCTGGGGGCGCAGCCCAGCATTTGTCATCCTTCAGCGAGGGAAAACTATGTCATTATCTGAATTAAAACATTTATTTCTGATTAAGAGAGTGTCCTATCTCATTAATTTTTCCCTTTCCAATAGAATGGGAATAGAACCCTATTGATTTTTGCACTTTTACACATCTCCACTGCTGGGAAGATAATTGAGAAGTTAGCCAGAATAAATGAAGTTTCAAGTCTAGTGGGCCAGCCAATACCTTCCAAATTCAAGGTGTTTTTATGAAGCTGGATTTTAATTTGTTGGCAAGCTGAAGCAGTGGGACTTATTCGACTGAGTAAATTGGATTAAGAGTAGAATCGGCTGGAAGCATGTCTTGGGGAATGCCGAGGGCCAGTTCCCCCTGGACTGCCAGAGCCTTGTGTTAGATTTATGCTAAGACAGCTTCCAAATTGCCCTCCTTCAAAACTCCCAACTCGCTTCAGGAAGTGTGGATCACTGACCCAAAAGCCTATTAACTCGTGTTTGCCTTCCTCATGCCCGTCGCCTTAAAAACAACCAAGATCTAATCAGAGGCTGAACTAGACCTTCAGATTGTCGGCACCAATTGATTACACTTTATTAGAATAATGGGACTAAATCCAAGCTTCATTAAAACGAATTCCCTCTGCTTGGAACCCTTTTTTCCAAAGACCTTTCAATTACAAGGCCTTATGGCACACATAGGGAATCCTGCTCACTTTGAAATTTTTCTCATTAGGAATTAACAGTCATTTGTTCTTATTTCCATATGCAAAGCCCAAGCCTTGTCTGCTCCTGGAAAGGACAGAAAATGCACCAGTCTCTAGGGTTAGAAGCAGGGGATACAGATAATTTAAACCATAGCTATCTTTGTTAATGTCTTAATTTGTTACGTTCTCTGTAATTTATTTGTCACTGGTCCATTACTTTTAACATTCACATTCAATTCTATGTAGCTTTAGTTCCTCTAGGAAAAACAGGGTTCATCCTTGCATTAAAGGAGAATGGAAACCAGGTTCAAACTAAAGATCTTCCAGGTTACAGCTAAAGATCCTTCAAGTGAAAAAAACTTACTAAATGCCCTCCCTGGTGACCTGACGACAGAGACCTGCCGCGGGAAGAGCTCGTCTAGATAGAGGTTGAGAACTTGAGTTCCCGGTTAGAACGCCACAGTTGGAGGGGCGTGCGAAGATCACGTTCCCCCCTAGAAGGAAAATGAAGCATTGAAAATTAAGGGAATTATTTCTACAGACAAGAGTTCCAACCTGAATTTATGTGACATAGGACGGCCTGAATTTGTCAGGCACATTCTTTGGTATAAATTTGTGTGTGTACACACACACACACACACACACACACACACACACACACACACAGCTTCGACCAAAGGAAAAAGAAATAGCCAAGGACGCACTTCAAGAATGCTTGAGTTACAAAAAAGAAAAAATCAACACAGCAGATTAAAAATGCTGTGGAAGTGAAGAACTTAATTTCTGACTGCATTTTAATGCATGGTCCAAAGTACCAAAGTATGCAAAAGGTTGAATACATTTATCACAAACAGTTCTGTTTCCTCTCTTTACACCAATGAGGAATTACAGGATTACCAATGACCTTCCTCCCAATGAAGCTCTGTAATTATGGTCATTTATTATACCACCGAGATGAATGGATGGGATTTACATAGAATAAAAATATTATTTAACAGCTGCATTATTGATGTGTGAAGTGTAATTTTAATTTATTTAAATGCTATAAATATATTGGTAATGTATTCTTTTCAAATTATCCTCCTGAACCACACACTGGCAAAACCTCAATTAATATTGTACTAAAATCTATTTTCTCGTGTTGTGTGAAACTGTGTATGGCTGAAAATATGTACTGCTATGATGCCTTGGCATACTTTGCCCATGTATTTTCCTTTTCTCCTTGATTCATGATTTCAATTTGAAATTGAATTTCAATTGGAATCATTTAGAAAAATATATCTTCCCTCAAATAAAGGATCCCTATTTAAGTTTAAAATTATTTTTACTATAAATTACAAATGCAATGATTTGAAGAAAAATTCTATATATTTATGTTCATTTGGCATACTGCAATATTTTTAAATATGTAGTATATTTCCAGTGAAATGATAAAATAGGAAAAATATTTAAGCCAACAGCTCTATCTAATTTACTTAGCATATTAGCATAATCTCAATAAGCCTGCAAAGAAGCCACTGGTTATATATTATGTTGAATTGCTTGGTACCGAAAGCATATTGTATGTCTATAAGCAGAGATAGACTTAACGTATTTTACTTCTGGGTTTATCTCTTTTGTATTCTGTCCATTTGCCCCTGGCTGTCATTATTCCATGCTCATCGACAGAAGAGTTATAGTTTGCAAAAACCTATCAGGTAGGCTGGACACTAGATAATTGAGGTGATGATCAGCCTCAGCAAAAGACAATTGATAGTGATAGTGTCAGAGGCTGCACCTAACAAGATCTGTACCCTCTGTCTCCTTTAGCCTTTCTCTGGAATGGACCGAATATGGAATAACATGGACATTGCTGATGAGCATCCGGAGATGGGATGGCAGTGCATAATACTTCCTGGAAGTGCGATAGGATGGGGAGGGGGAGTCTTCTGACACTGAGGCAGGTTATTAAATAGAATAGTGAACTATTAAGAGATGATCTTGACCTTCAGTACATTTTTATCAAAGTCAAAAAATACTTGACACCGCTGCACAGCCTACCACAGGCACAAGGGGAGAAATGCTTTATTATGGAAATTTGTACTATCTTCTTCAAAAGAGAAGAATTCAGAATATATGCACTTCTAAATGTGGAACAGTTGGTAGGACTCCCAATAGTTAACATCAGTTGTATACTAAGTATGCTCTGGGATGATATTTGTAAAGCAGATGGTTAACCAAACTTAATAAGAACTTCCTATATTGAAAATAAAAATCTAAATGATGGTTTAAAATAATGATAATTTTAAGTTGCTTTTATGCTGGCATGATTTAACACAGCTTTTCCAGAGAGCTTTTCAAATCCACTCTCAATCCTATTAAATGCAGGGATGCCTCAGGGGTGAAGGAGATTTTAGGGTGTATACAGAAAGCTGAAATGCAGATTTTTCCCCCCAAAGACTGTGAAGTGCCTTGTAGATTTTTAGTAGGCACTTATCCTGCCCTCCTAGGCTGTTTTCCTCATACCCTACTCATCTGTTTTTACCTTTTTTTAAATTGAGGGACCACCACAATTCTTGCACCCCCAACATTTCCATCAATGTGTATGGAAGTCAAAGTACTGCATATTGTAACACCCTAATTGCAGGGACAAAAACTAATGGAGCCCACTGACAATGGACTTAGGCCAGAAAGGATGAAGACAGTCCTAGTTTTGCATGGCTATTAAACACCCTATAGTCTATATAAAAATATGCCAAGTAGAGGCTTAATAGTAATAAAATAGTATGGGTAATGCCCTCAATCCTGGCTGAATGAGCAATGCCCCCTGATTGGGTAATTGACAAACTACATACTGTAACACACTCCAGAATAGCCCTGCTTTTTCATTATGTTGAACAATAGGTTAACTAGATAACTCTGCACTTGGCAAAATTACTTTCCACTGACTTCAAACCATCTTCTTTTCTCCTCAAGCTACTGCTCCCTGTGATATTTCGGCATTCTTCTCCCCAGCAGTGCACTTTCAAAGCCAGTTACATGCTAGCTCAGTGGTACTCAGATTCTTTCTGTTTTACCTTTCCCCAGGGTCAATTGCCTTTGGGAGAGAACCAATAGAGATTAACAAGAAAGATGTACTGCCTGATTCATGGCATTTAGAGAGGCCTGCAAATGCATACCGGCTCTTCTGGGATTGATGCTGTTTCAATCAGAGTCCTGTCTGCAATTAGAAAATTACTCCCAGTTCTCAAAATTTAGTCCTTTTAGAGAAATTGCAAGCAAAAGACATATCTTTAAAGACTTGGGTGTGTCCTTCACTTTTTTAAATGCTCACAGATCACATCATGTCCAGTGGACCAAGGCATTTGAAGTTCATGCAAGAATTTCCAGAGCCTCTCTTCTCTGCCTCATCGGCATGAGTCAGCATGGCCGGCAATATCAAACAAAGCTCCGAGGCCTCCCTGCCACTCCCCTCTGTGCGGCTGGGGAGGTGAGGCCTGTTCACTTAATGCAGGATATCGATTGATTTATAACAAAGTGATAGATATAACTATTGTCATTGGAATTACACTGAGTTATAGCGACATGCTTTTCTGTTCTACAGGCCACTCCCCATATGTACCATAACTCAAACCCTGAATGACAATAATGCTATCTATGAAATTTATATTCATGATTATAAATTAATTCTTTTTTTTTTTTTTTTGGCTGGACCACCAGCAGCACGGACTTGTAATTTCCAAACAGCATTTATGGCATTAACTTGGGAATACTATCCATCAAGTGTGATGAGAAACGTGGAGGAGGACGGTCTTGCCCGCCTCTGGCTCCCGCAGCCGGTTGTGCTCGAGAGGAGAGAGAATGTAACGGAGAAGCTGGGGTGGGTGGCCGGCTTCCCCTGCCGCCTGCCTCACAGATAGTGACAACAACAAACTTGCCACTTCAAAAAGAGAGGAGGGATTCACCGGTGACTCTTTGCAGAAATCATCTAGATCCTGCTGATAATAACAAGCGCTGCTCTTGATGGGGGCCCTACTACCTTCCACGGGCTCTGCATCTCAACATCCTGCCTGTGATCCAGCAAGGCGGGGATTATTGTACCCATTTTACAGACGGAGGGGCAAAGGGGCTGAGCGGCTTGCCAGAGAGTACAGAACTAGAGTGAGGATGTAGATCCATGCTTGTCTATCTTCAAAAACCCAGGAGTTTCCACACGCACAGGCTCTCAAGATGGGATTTTCCAAGTGTCATACAGAGTGACTACCATCACCATCAACAAAAAGCATCTTGATTAATTTGAAAGAAAATGTCACCATTCTAAATAACTGAGAATAGTCGGATTATAAAGTGAAAAGCTGAAGGTAAGTACAGAGAGCAGTTCATGGCCAGGGCCCAGCTTGCTCTGTTGGGAACAGGGTTGAAGAAGCACAGCAGAGAGAGGATGTTGCAAGGGGTGTGGGGGGAATGGGACAACAGAGACCAACGCTGAGCCCTCCTCACTCACAGTGAGAGAGGAAGCCCGCAAACCCCTTCTCCTCCTCCCGGCCTTGCCCCCGCCTCAGCCCTGTAGCCCTCTCTCTAAAGTCCTCAGTGCTGCCCTGGCCAGTTTGGCTCAGCGGTTAGAGCGTCGGCCTGCGGTACAGAGAGACCCGGGTTCGGTTTCCGCTAAGGGCATGTACCTCGGTTGCAGTTTGTCCCCGGCCCTGGTTGGTCGTGCGGGTGGCAGCCACTCGATGTGTCCCTTTCACATCGATGTTTCTCTCTCTCTTCCTCTCTCTCCCTCCCACTCTATCTAAACAAAAAATGGAAAAATGTCCTCAGGTGAGGATAAAAAAATAATAAAAATAAAAAATAAAATAAATAAAATCCTCAGTGCTCAGCCTTCCGCATATCAAGTAGCTTTCCAGCCATGGGTCAAGGAGCATCGCTGTGCAGACATGATTCGGTTAATCTCACAGTGTTTCCGTGTATGAGGAATCACTGTTCCCCTTTCACAGAGGAGCACACTGCCACTCAAAGTGGGAATTCACACTCAGGCTGTTGGACTCCAAAGCCTTCGTTCTTCTACTCAACCTGTCCCCATCCTATGGCTCTGTCTCACCCAACTAAAAGGGCCACTGGCGTTTGCCAAACATGACACAGCAGGAGATGCAGTGGCTGAATATGGTCTCTGGAGCCAGCGCCTGGCTTTGAATTCTATTTTATCTTTGACTGGCTGTGTGGACTTGGATAGATAGTCTCTTGGTGCTTCCATTTCCTCACCTGTAAAATGGTAATTAAACTTGCCAACTTTGTACAACTGTTGCAAGGATTAAATATACATATTAATATTTGTAAAGCACTTGAAACAAGCCTGGCCCATAGTAAGTGTTCAGTAAATACAGGACGAAAGCATAATATCTTTTGCAGCCCAGGAGCTTTTAGTCACACCAAGGCTGTCCTCTGGAATCCTTCTGCCCTCCCCTCACTCATCCTTCCTTCCAGGTCAGCTTTTATCTCAACTCCTCAGAATCACTCTCCCCCCGCAACCCCCGCCAACCTTCTCCCTACTCCTAATGCACAGTGTCCACATCAGTCATCAGGGTGGTACTGGCCTTTAGCCCTCTTATTTCTATTTCATTTCCTCACACATTTATATAATTATTTTCATTTATATTACATGCATAATGTTATGTATATCATAATTACATGCCTAATATATAATAATATGCACCTTTACAATAATGATAATATGTATAATAATGAATACGCATTATTTCCATTTGTATACTTATTTTAGCAGGTCCTAGGTTTGGACTTGCTTCTCTTTCCCACAGTATCTAGCCAGAGCAGATATTCAATAAATGAGGTTGATTTGAAGCCCAGTTTCTATCCCCAAAGACAAATAAAAAGCGAGGCTCAGTTGTTCCCACTTCCTGTTCCATTTTAGAATGCCTTATTTCGTTCTTTTCTAGAACTTATTTAGTTCCTTGGTTCATGAAGGCATCTGGCAACATCACCTCCAACACACCACTCTACACATTGAGACTTCGGGGTCTTTCCTAGAGTCTAGCCCCTCCCAGCTATGAACCTGCTCTCCTCCTCCCCAGAGTTTTTCTTTTATCTTATCTTCTGTTTGCTTTTTTCTGTTATGAAAGCTTTTCCAGTATTCATTCATTCATTCATTCAGTGAATATTATTTCCCTGCTTAAAATTCATTAGTTTTCCATTAAGCTCAGGATATACATAAACCTCTTCACATGGCCTGTGAGCAGGATAACTTTATAATTTATCGTCCAAACTGGGATACTTCTGAGGGTAAAAGGGGTGCTATTGACTATGCTGGGACAACAGATGTCAATCACAATTGTCTTTGGCAAACTCCTCCAAAAAGGCCCTGATCACCTCACCCGTTCTGGTTCTGGCCCTTCTCTGTCCTTCTCTCTGGCTCATGCTGCTTCTGTCCTCTTTGTGTTCCTTCAGGAGGTCCAGCTCCTGCTCTCAGCCTCCTTTCCCACCCCTACACCTGGTCCTTAAGGTCCTCCCAATGTCTTCCTAAACCTCCAGTTGCTAACAGCCCCCCACCTTCTTGGCCACTATGACCCCCTCACTGTTTCCTTCATAGCACCTGCCCCAGTTCACATCTATGTGTTCATGGCAGCAAGTCCTTATATGTCCTATGCGCTTCTGAATTTACTCCCTGCACTTGACACAGGCTCAGGGATGTTCAGTACATGTGTGCGAAATGTTTGTTTCCATCCATTGATCAATCTAGAAAACATTTTTTAAGCTCCTACTGTATGCCAAGTTCTGTAGTAGACGCTGGAAATACCGAAATAACAAAACGAGAATTCAGTCCAGGGTGATCAACAGATACACACAAAAAGTGTTCCAAAACAGCCGATACAGGTATAACTTGGAAGAGTACCAGGCTAGGAGCAGGGGGAAGGGAGGGCTTCACCTCCCTGAGGGGTCATCCCAGAGCCCAGAGGCTGAGCTCCGGTGGGTGGGTTGAGTTGTCAAGGAAAGAGAAGGTGGAGGTGATGGCCTGTGCAAAGGGCACATAGATTTGGTGAGGGCAGTAGTGGGTACCCGTGGGGTGGGGTCCAGACAGGGAGTCAGGACGTGCCTGGCCAGCTTCCTGCTCTAATGACCCTGCCCCCAGCACAGTGGACAGGGGAGCTCACTCCCCTATTCCTCTCTTCCTTCTTGTCAGGCCCTCTGTAACTCCCAACCAGGTGGCCTCCCTTCCCCAGAAGGCAGCTTTTCTGCCAGGTTTCCGATGGCCCAAATGCTGTCTCTTAACTCTGGGAGTGGCCCCCTCTCTGAGCACCGCTCTTTCAGAGAGCTTGTGGGCAGGTCTCGGATGCAGTCCCATCCTCTGGCTCACGCCGTGAGAGGCGACCTTACCACCTGGAAAGGCTCCCACAGGGCCACCAGCTCACGGGAAAGGTTTCTGCAGGGTTCCGAGCAAGCGGAGAGGCAGCTGTCAGGGAGTGCGGTGACCGGGGAGAAGCCGCGGGACCGCTGCCCCAGCAGTGAGGCTGCTCCCTCGGCCCTGCGACCCTGTCAGGCTGGGGCTGGGCTGGGGACCCGCGGGCCGCTCCCCTGGGCCAGCTTCTTAGGGGGATTGGGGGAAGTAGAAAGCAGCGTGACGCCTGGGCCCCACTGACTGCAGCCTGTGGCCCCGCAGAAACATCAGGGATCCCAAGACCCCCTTCCAACCCTCGGACAATCCATTTCAACGCGTGGCAGAGACTCCGCCCCGAACTGGTGCGAGGGGAAAGAGCCATCTACAAAACAAAGATCTCCGGGGGCAAGGGGAGGGGGGGGCAGAGATCCCAACCAAGGAGAACTAATCCTCCTTTGGCCCAAGGAGATGGCGCTAGTTCCCAACAATGCGCTCTCTGAAGAGTGAGAGCCGGTTAGCAGGTGGGCCCTCTCTGCAGGAGGGCGCGCTGTGAGAGTTATAGTAATAACAGCCCCATTTGCTCCGCAGGCTGTTTACCTATATCCTTTCTGATCCTGACAACCGAGTCTCGTGACTGGCCAGTAGAATGGTCAGATTTCAAATCCAGAGCCATCTGGCTGACATGTCCTGTCCACTGTGTGACACCCTCTTCCTTCCCCTGAGAAGGACAGGGAAAGACTGGGGACCATGGGTGGCCTCATGAGGGATTACCGCCGTTAACAGACAGTGGACCCGGGTTTGCATGGCCACTGGGGTTCACCCCAGCTCTGTCCATGCACGTGTGCAAGACGGTCTGTGGAAGAATGTGGGTTTCCGTGTCCAACCTTGGGCAAGTCTAGTGTCACTAGTGTCAACTCTAAAATCAGGACAATGCCTGCTCAACCTGTCACAGGACTAACAAAAAGAGAATGAGCGAGTTTATAAACTATGTTTTCTAGAACCCAGGATGGAGTTTCTCAAGCTACAGTGAGCATCCAAATCACCTGTGGGAGCTTGTTGAAATGCAGGTTCCCAGGCCTTGACTCAGAGATTGTGAATTAGTGGGTCAGTAGGAGGCCAAGGAATCTGCATGTCACCCAATGTGATTCTGTGACTGATGAGAGAGAGTAGGTGCTCAGGAGCCCTGGCCCTGTTGGGTAGCAGGGTCTCCAGGGTGGGTATCGGTGGGTCTGAAGGAGAGGGGGTGCCTAGGATCCAAAGTCCCCCAGCCCAGCTTCCCCCAGAACACTGTGCGGTGATCTCTTTTATAATCTGGGTTTTCAGTGAGATTCCATTTGAAGGAGAATTACATGACTTAAACACTAAAATAAAATAAAAAATCAAAAAGTCCGCGATGCACTGCTACGCGTGAAAACGCTTTGGGTAAGTTAAAGGCACTCTCCAGAGATGAGCAATTTTAGTCAAACCTTGGCCGTCGGAAACCCTCGGGGAATGAATCGTTCTGGAGAGCCTAATTTTCCCGATAGCATTAAAACTTTTTATTAAATGTTAATCGTTTTGTGGAGAATATGTTATACTCTTCCCTGCCTTTTAAAACAGAGAATGAAGACCATAATTTAACTGTTGTTTGAAAACTCAGGACCACCAGTTGGATAATGTGTGGCCATCCCAAGGATGCGTGGCCATCCCAAAGGTTAGTCCTGCCGCGCTTGATGAAGAAAGTAGACCCATTCTACTCCGCTCTCAGGCCCCTCGACATAGGCATCAGGGAAGGCAGCTCAACGTGGAAAACAGGGGGTACCAGGGATTCAGGACAATGAACTCCAGGCTGCCCTGTGCCACCTATGAGGCGTGGGACCCAGGGCACGTCCTTTCCCTGGGCCTCACTTTATCTGTAAGGTGAGAGGTCAGATCAAGCAATCTCCAGAGCTGGTGTCCAGTCTCTGAAGTGGGGGCTGCAAACGCCACTGTCTTCAGGGTCAAGCAGGTGGGGCTGGTGGGAAACGGGGGAGGCGCGCCTGCCTAAGCTTGGCCAAGCGCAGCGTCAGCAGGCTGGTGACATGCCAGTGAAGGCCCATTGCTGTCAAGTCAGGTTTTCAAGAAAAGCTGAAAATCTGGACTTTTCTGTGAAATCTCTGGCTTTCTTCAATGTTGGTACCTGTGGTGGACAGAGTGGGCTGGCTCACTCCTTCTCTATCCCAGTGTTCTTCTGGGGGGCTCCTGTCCTTCAGAGGCCAGAAAGCGAAACACGACACTTCCCATTTCTTCATAGCTGGGGTCTGGGATGCGAACTAGGTTGTGTCGATAAGGTTCGGTCATACTTTTGAAAAGCAAAGGAGTAGATGCTGTCTTCCGAATTCCCATCCAGAGCCCCACCTGTAAGGAAGTCTGAACACAGGTCAGATAGAATGCCTCTGCGGGCACCTGTGGGCCTGAGGCCTCCTCTGGCTCTAACACTCGTTAGACAGCAGAGTAACAGCTGTGAGGGTGGACAGCCTCAGGCGGCTGACCCAGAGGGGAGAAACAGCCAAATGGCCATCTACACTCCCCGGGGCTTTCTCTTCAAAGGTCCCCCACCCTCCTCCTCCGCCCCTGAGGGACCAGGCTCTGGCATTCTCCTCTGGATGCAGCTCTCTCTGCGGCTTTCTCCCTCTAACAGGATTAGGGACACTCCTCTGTCTTCCAAAGGAGGGCAGAGTGTGCTGTTCTTCAGGCGGGGTCCTGCCAGGACGATTGGTATGCCGACCCTGCTGCTTCCCTCCATCTCTTTCAGCGTGTTCCAAAGTGAGCAGCTGGGGGCTTCTTAACAAGGGCTCAGGTTTCCAACGCCGTTACTCTTGAGCTGCCCAAACTGGATTTTATCTGCCTAAGTGGTATGTGGGTGGGGAGGATTTAGGGATATTTGCGGGGACCACCCATTTCATACATAAGAATAGCCGTTATTTACCAAGACCTACTTGACATTTCTAACCCTCACAACAACCCTGAAGGGCAGATATCACTGGCCCCATTTTACAGATGAGCTAACTGAGGCTTGCAAAGGTTAGTGACTTCCCTGGGGTCCCACAGATAGTGGCAGAGCCAGAATTCCAAAGCAATTTCATTTATCCTCAATGAACCAGGGTGGTGGGTTACTGTGGGACACACAGCAGATTCTTTTTTCAAGTTGCCCAGACACCTGGGCAAGCCTGCCAGTGGGTTAGATAATGTGATCCTGCCTCCTGGTGGTCAGGTCTGTGGCACAGCTCCTCGCGTGCCAGGCCATTAGGCCTCTCCCTCTCCCGCTGCCCCAGGGGCCCTGGCAGCTGATTATTTCAAAAAGTGGGCTTGGCCACTCTGGGACAGTGAGGCTTGGGAGCAAGTGAAAGCAGCTGGCTCCGGTTCTCAGGCCCTCTCACCTCTCACAGGGAGTGGCAGGAAAGCCTGGGGCCTCGGCCCTGGTCAGTGCTGGTCAGCCAGGACAGAGTGCCCATTGATTCCCCTTCCACATGCAGGGCACCTGCTAACCTTTTCACATCTGTTGCCTCTGTTCTCGCTCTGTTCCCAGGTGGTGATTACCCCCACTATCCCTTATGATTCAGCCTTCCAGAATTTGACATGAGACATTGTTCTGGGATATATTTTGGAAGGTGGTGCTGAGGACACCATAGTTAACATCTAAACAGCTTAATCACCTCGAGACCTTTCCTTTAATAATTATATATATGTTTTATATGTATGTATGTATGTATGTATGCTTATATCTATGTTTTATATATGTATGTTTTACATATGTGTGTTTTAAATATATATATATATTTACAGGAGTGGGCAAAAGAAGGTT
Organism: Tadarida brasiliensis; assembly: GCA_030848825.1. Taxonomy (NCBI): domain Eukaryota; kingdom Metazoa; phylum Chordata; class Mammalia; order Chiroptera; family Molossidae; genus Tadarida; species Tadarida brasiliensis. The sequence continues at coordinate 47,609,444 of CM061264.1, read as the reverse complement.
TACAGTTGTGAGTACATGAAATAGTTTATTATTGTATTATTTATTAATTATTGTATTATATATTTGTATTACAACTGTAAACCTGCTTTTGCCCACACCTGTATATATATTATATGTAGTCCCTTTTAAAGCTTCTGGAAATTCTTTTTCCAATTCAGCACAATTTCAATTATTAGTTGCCCCACCCCCAATAAAAATAGCTGCTACTCAGGCCTTCCTCTGATCACCTGTGCTCATGATTTTGAGTCGCAGATACCTGACACCTTTCTTCTAGAAGCACATGTATCCCACACTCTGTCAGGCCAATTAGCTAAACAAAAAGTTTGTCTCTCCCTCTCCTGAAAATGCACATTTCCCTGTTCTGAGCATGTGTTGTTAGATGATGTGGGTCTCAGTGGGAGCTCTTCCAGCCCCTGGTGACTCTGAGTGGCAGCAACATTCTCTGCTGAGAGAGTTCCTGCATGGCCAGGCCACCTGCTACTGTGGCTTCTGCAATGATCTCAGCAGCACAGAAGTCCTGATTTTTTTTTAATGTATAAATTCTAGTGGCTCCATAGTAAATTGTTCATTTGCATAATCCTTCCTACTCCAAATTGTATATTGATTAAACCTAAAAAATAAATTACTTTGTGATACTTTTTGACTGTTTATTTAAGAATATATCCTGTCTTATTCATTTAAAATGCATTTTTCCTTCCAAGCCTAGCTAACTCCTACTCATGCTTTGGGGTTCTGCTCAGGTATTGCCTCCTCTATGACGCTGTCCCTGACTGCTGCAGATGGGTTATATCCCTTCCAATCCTGCCTTGGGGTTGGACATCACAGGGGCTTATTGAGAAAAGTCAAACAATGTAATTAAGGTGGAAGTATATACATGTATTTACATATAAAATTCAAGAAGAATCAATAAAACTTGAGATGTACCTTCTGATTTTAGGGGAAGCTATGGTTCATACAGATGAGCATCAGAACCTTAAAGCCATTTAAATTTGTTTTATTGTACATAAATAATAGCTGCAGCTCCCTTTCCAAAAATTGGCATTCTGATAACACTATCAAAAACCATATGGAAAAATTTTACTTGCTCAAGGGACCACAAATAAATACGTGCTTAAACAAAACTAAAGAAATTTAATTAAGTGTATGAACAGTTCTACTAAATGAGTTCTCCAGGAAGCCAATGGGAAATTATCCCTAGCAAATAGCTACAGAATAAGGTCTGTTGTTGAGAGGTTATTAACCTAATCAGATAATCAAATTTCACCACCAACCATAGCCATCTGATTTGCCCATGTCAAAATAAAACCATTGTTAACCCTTCTTAATGAAATCAGAATGGGGAGGAAGGTGGGTGGCTGGTTCAGAACAATTTCTTTCTTTGAAAACAAGGCTTACAAATTTTTTTTCTCTTCCCCTAACTCCAAAAACAAGAGTTTACCATTGTTCAGTAAAGTTCTGAAACTATGCAGTTAAAAAAAAAATAGATGAAATTGGAAATGAAATTCATGGATGTTTTCTCTTCACAGAAGTCATCAGCAAAGGGGGAAATAAACAAATAGGCTTTGCTCTCAAAGTTTGGTGAAGCAAATTTGTTCCAAGGCTGAGGTGTTCTTTGCCAGTTTTAAACCCAAGGTGCATTTTTATAGCCAAGAACTACAGGCCTGAAACACAGTGATCCACAGAATAATGGAAATGCTGACACAACCTTCACTTCGGCAGCAGGAATGGTGCCACTATAATTTATGGAGAACACATTTTGGTTTTGTCAGGTTTTTCAACATAGACTGTTATAAATTTGAAGGAGGACTGTCTTGTTAAAGCTTCAAATGGCATGTGTTAGTATTGGTTATGCATCATGTCCTGTATTTGAAATGGCATTTGTAGAACAGTTTATCCCAAAGGGAAAAGAGGGCACTGATTCCTGTTTTGTTTTGTTTTCAAAACAATATTCACTGATTAAAAGCATCGCAGTCAGCCCTGGCTGGTTTGGCTCCGCAGTTAGAGCGTCAGCCTGCGGACCAATGAGTCTCGGGTTCAATTCTGGTCAAGGGCACATACTTCAGTTGCAGTTCGTTCCCAGCCCTGGTTGGGGTCGTGTGGGAGGCAGCCAGTTGATGTGTCTCTCTTGCATCGATGTTTCTCTCTCTCTCTCTCTCTCTCTCTCTCTCTCTCTCTCTCTCTCTCACTATCTCTCTCTCTCTCACTATCTCTCTCTCTCCCCCCTCCTCTCCCTCCTTCCCACTCTATCTGAAGATAAATGGAAAAATATCCTCAAGTGAGGATTTAAAAAAATAAAATAAAAAGCATCATGGTCAGCCCTGGCTGGTATGGCTCAGTGGGTTGAGCATTGTCCCGTGCACAGAAGGGTTGCTGGTTCAATTCCTGGTCAGGGCATATACCCAGGTGGTAGGTTCGATCCCCATTCCGGTGCATACAGGAGGCAACCAATCAATGTTTCTCTCTCTCTCCCCCCTCTCCTCTCCTTTCCTCTCTCTCTAAATGAAGGAGAGTGAAGAGGAGAAAAAATGAGAGGGCCCTTGGACTAAGAGAGATAGAATCTAATCACCTAACTGGCCATGATTTGCCTTTGACCTGGTTTCTGAAGAAGCCCCCAGAGGGTCAAATCCAAGGGAGAACACAGTGTAATGGTTACAACACATGTTTTACAGACATAAAAGACATTTCAGTGTCAATTGGGGAGATTTTAATATGGGATGAATATTAGATGATGTTATGGAATTACTGTCACTTAAAAAAATTTTTTTTCAGCTAGGATAATGATATTGTGGGTTATGTGAAAGAATGTCCTTCCTCCTGCGAGATGTATGCTAAAATATTTAAAGATGAAGTGTCATCATCATCCCCACAACTTATATTCAAATGGTCCAAGGGAAAAAAAGTGTAAGTGTGTGTGAGTGTGTGTGTGTGTGTGTGTGTGTGTGTGTATAAAGAGGAAAAGAGCAAGTGTGACAAATATTAACAAAGATGAATTAATATTATTCATCTTTATCTACCTGGAGGGGATATGGATGTTCATTATACTATACCTAGGAGTTTTTTTATATGTTTGGAAATTTTCTAAATAAAAGTTGAGATGGAGTTTTAAAAATCCTTCTGAAATAATAAAACAAGAAAGCAAGACACATGTATTAAAATTAATAATAATAATAATAATAATAAAGAATCCAGGTTTTAGAGCTAAAGGTTTAAATTCTAGTTGCACAACTTAAGTGCTTTATAACCCTGGGCAAGTCTTTTAATCTCAGTTTCTACATCTGTAAAATGGTGATGACAATAACAACCTCATAGGTCTTGGAACAGGATTTACAGATTATGTGTGTAAAGCATCTATCACTGTGTCTGTCCATAGTTCATATGAGCAAAAATTAATCTAAAATCAGAGCCTCATAAAGAGTCTGCAGAGCTTTGAGGAATTCAAAACAAAGGAAGGTGTTTTTTTGTGGATTTTTTTTTTCCTACAGCTATGTTTTCCACGTAAATAACAGGGCTGGCTACTGTATGGAAAACTCTAATAACTAATAAGTTTGAATGCAGTAGAATCATGAATCAAGTGGGATAATAGTCTTCATCACCACAAGTAATTTTTATTGTATTTATTTGTTTCAATTTGTTGTGTTTTGTTTTGGTCTATTTTCTCTATCTCTGACCTAGGATTCAAGTGAAGGGCTAAAGGAGCTCAGGTGCAACCCACGCAGGTGTTTGTGCTGGGCAACCAGGGTGGCCAGAGCGCTCACAAACAGAGAATAAACTTGGGTGTCTTATATCGGTGTTCTAACAAAACAAAACAGCATGATGTGAGCTCAGTAGTACCTGTAATGATGATTATACTGAAAAATAAATCTTCAATGTTTTACCCAAGCACACATTTATAGAGTACTTATTATGTATGCCTGTAATGTTCTGAAGGTGCAGAGATGAATATGACAAAGTTCCTACTCATAAATGAATGGTGATAAGGGTTGACATGTAAATAATTTATGATAATGATATATTTGCACAGCACTTTATAGTTTATAGGCCATTTCCCTACATTGCTTCACTCAGCTAACCATCAAGAGGTAGCATCATGATAGGAAAGTAAGTGTCGCACTGAACCCCTTATTTTATCTTCACAGAGTGGTACCATGACATCCATACTCGATAGAGAAAGATTCAGTTCTGTTCTCAATGCATCATTTGTATCATGACATGCCAGTGCCTCAACCTTTATTTAATTAAGACATGACACAACACCTATGTCTTATTCATCTTTGTATCCTAATTTCCTGTAAGGAGACCAGAATATAGTAGCTACTCAATTAATGTTCATTGAAGGAAGGAGGGAAGGGAAGAAGGAAGGATATGATGGAGGAAAAGAGGAAGGGAGGGAAGGGGGTAATAGAAAGAAGGAAGAAAAGAGATTCACTCAAACTCTAAGAATTTATCAAGCCTCTACCATGTACCTAAGATGTGTTAAGCATTATAGGAAATGCCAAAGAGGCCTGAGAGACAAGTTTCTGTCCACAAAGACTTTTAAGCTAATGCCAGCAAAATAATTTAAAGACAATAAATAAAACTTACTTTTAAGTAAGAAAAAAAAGAAAACCTAAAGAAAAATGTGCTTTATGACAAATTAAAGTTGCAATTACAAGGAAATACAATTTATTTGCAACTTACTTTATTGCAAGTTCATGCGTGTGACTTCTCTTTTGAGCTGTAACATTGCCAAATTAAACTAAGGTTCAGTTGGCAAAGTTTGCACCAAATAAAAATTCCAATGAAAAATCTCAGTGAACTGAAAATCCCCTTTAAACAGGAGTTCCAACATCAGCAGTATAATTTCACTTACATATTCAACAGCTGTCTCTCTTCATTACAAATAATAAACTAGCATCTCTTTTAAATATACAGGTATTGAGTTATATATGCATAAATTAGCCACGACTCAAGTAAAAAAGAAAAATCTATTTAAATCTGCATTAATCTTTTATTGGCTTTTTCACTTGTCATAAACAGTTTGTAACCAGACATATATCATCATACTAAACATCATGTAAAACCTCTCACTCAATAATCCAATTGATATCCAGGTAATATACCCAGTGGCAACAGTTCTCCAATGGGCCATTTTATAACCTAGGCAAAGGTTAATCATCCTTAGCTTCCTAGGCGTGATCTTAACTGAACTCCTGCTGCTTACTAGCGACTTTCAAACAACACCCTGTTTTATGGTTAGTTAATTATTCTTTACTAACATTAATGCATCCCAGAACTGGGACCATCAAACAATATGCTGAAAGAGATGTCTATTATCTTTTACTGTTGTTGGACTGTTTTTTTTCCCCACACTTAAAAATAAATTTTGTTTATTCTGCTGAATACTTAAATTTTATCTGTCCTTTACTAAGTGTTTATTTACCTATGCCCTTCCCTTAATTAATCTGTACAATGAAAGCAAATTTACTAAATAAGTTAGGAAATTAAAGTGAGAGCCTAGAGTGAACTTAGTACCCTCAATGCCCTCCAAGAACTCCTGAATGTTGATTGAAGTTAAACCACAAATTTGGCTCTGAACTTTCTAGCAACCAGTACAATCAGGGGAATATCATTCATTCATTCATTCACTTACATGACAAATATTTATTTCACATATTAGATGAAAGACATGTTGTTGACACTGATTATATAGCATAGGATAAAAAGAGACTCGGTTTTTCTTCTTAAGAGAACTTACCATCCAGCTATGCAGACCAATCTGAACAGTTATTAGTGGTGAAAATTTCATTTAAAAAATAGCATTCTAAGACAGCAAATTTTAGGAAAGATCAAACTTTAGACTGGGAGAAGTAAAATCTACCCTGAGACCTCACTGGGTTGCTTCCCAGTTTCTACGCCCCCTTCTGTCATAACAATAGAACTGCAGTCTTCAGCGAGGCGCATGGCTGCTCCAATAAAACATTTCATTTTCTCGCTTTCCTTGCAGCTGGAGATGACTGTATGACTAAGTTCTGGCCAAATGAGTTGAAATCTGTGTGAGCTTCTGGAAACTGCTTCAGACAGTAGCCTCAGCTTGGGAAGCATCCTTTTGCAATCTCCACTTCCTTCGACCGATGGTCTCTGCAGCAGTTCCCATAGCCATTTTGGACTGTGAAGTAATCTTGAAGATGAAAGGTATGTACTGAGGATGGCAGAGAAGAAACATGAAAATCCAGATGACACTCTAGAGATGCCAGATGAACCCTTGACTCCCTGTCCTGGTCTTTTATATAAAAGACATATAAATGGTCCAACTGGTGTGGCTCAGTGGTTGAGCATTGACCCATGCACGAAGAGGTCACGGGTTCAATTCCCAGTCAGGACACATGCCGGGGTTTTAGCTCAATCCCCCATGGAGTGTGTGCAGAAGGCAGCCGATCAATGTTTCTCTCTCATCAATGTTTCTCTCTCTCTCTCTCCCTCTCACTTCCTTTCTCTCTAAAAATCAGTACAAACATATATATTTTTTTAAAAGCCATGTAAATGTCTCTTATTTAAGTCTCTGTTCTTTGAGTTCCACTATTGTACATAGCTGAACATAAACCCAACTGACTCCATAGCAAAGAGGCAGTCAGGCAAAGGATCGAGAAAGGAGGATTCCTATCAGCAGCCAGGAAGTTGAAAAGACCCTGGGTTACTTCAGGGACTGAAAGAAGTTCCGTGTAGAGGAAGCCTAACCACGACTGACTGGGTGATGCAGGATGAGGCTGGGGACGTAGGCAAGGGCAGATCCTGCGGGCGCTGGGCTAGAGTTCATTCTGAGTGCTGTAAGAAGCAATTGATTGTGGGGTCGGTGGTTTCTAAACCTTTTTGTTGGCCACTGAATCCTTTCTCCAAATAAAACCTTATGCAGACACCGAATGCTGGGAACACAAAAGCAGAGCTGCTCTGGGTAGAAGCTGGAATCAGGCCTCCGGGCCTATTCCCTCTTTCCCCTTCGCTTTCATTCCCAACCTGCAGCATCTCCCAAAGCGGCCCAGGAGACCCCTAAGGCTCTTGGGAATACGGCATGAAAAGCATGGGATTATATGGTTCACAGAGTCCTTAAGGTAAACCAGACTCGGGAGAAACACACGTCTTCCTAGTACTGTGACCGCAGAGACATCTTTCCAGTGAGTCTTCACAGAGAGAAGTTTGCAATGGCTTGACCAAAGCTTCGTGCCAAAGCACAATTCAGAGAAAGCAACTTTAAGGGGGTGGGGGGCGGTTAGCAGGGGCTGGAACAATGTAAGACAGTGCAGCCCAGATGCATCACCCTCCTGTGGGCTGGCCAAATCCCCGATAGCCCCGGCAGGGCACAGGGCTGTTTTCTCTCTGCACCCAGTCGGCCTCCATCAGCTGTCTCAGAGGCAGTGAGGACAGCTAGCGGCCTGGGAGCCCCCTCTGGCGCTGTCAATAGGAGCTTCTTGCGGGGTTGGATTTCCATCACACACTTGTTTGGCCTGCAAATAAATTGGCAACGCAGCTGAATTTAATCTTTTGATTCCCCCCTGAGAACCAATCTCTCCAAGCCATTCCCATGTAGACAAAAAGATTTTGTCTCACTAAACCTGTTTATTGACCAAAACTGTCACCTCTGCTCTGACCACTGACCTTATCTGAATATTCAAATCTATTACAGATCGCAAGTTCAAATGATTTTGGTGCCCTGTGGAAGCCCTGTTTTCATAGTGAGCTGATTACCAATGACAATATTATAAAGGCTTTCATTGAGATTCTACAAACAATTTGCACCCTGGATCTACAAACCTAATATATTCAGAAGCATGAATGCTGCTGACACTGTTTCTTTCTTTAAGAAAAAGTTGGCCACGTGTATGTAAATACAAGACCAGGTCTCTGACCCCTGAGATAGGGAGCCGACTGCCTTTGCGTGTACATGCCGCCACTTCCCCTAGCCAAGGATTTCCACACTCACCACAATTTTAATATCCCTTAAGGAGCATCTGCAAACACTTCTGCCTTTCAGAGAAAACCTTTTACATTCTGATGCAAACCACGACCATGGACTCGGCCTTCCTCCCCCACCTCCACTCCCCATTCACATAAAGGAAGTAAATGAGTCAAGAATACAGGTTCTAGTGCGCACATTAGCACCGCCTTGGGCCAGCCACTCAGTTCCTCTTTGTCTTACCTTTCTCTGCAATCAAGGGAGGATAAAATAATTCTACACCCCACCTACAAAACTGATGTTTGGATAGAATGAATTAATTGATGTTAAAGGTTTAAAAGTCCAAAGGGGCACTTATAAATAAAAGCTGTTTTTATTAAACAGACATGTCTTTTTAAACAATAAAAACATATCTGAGTAAAGTGTTCATAGTATTAAGATCAAACATTTATTGCCCTGGCTGGTTTGGCTCGGTGGTTAGAGCTTCGACCTGCGGTCCAGAGAGACCCGGATTTGGTTCCAGCTAGGGGCGCATACCTCGGTTGCAGTTTGTCCCCGGGCCCTGGTTGGGTTGTGCAGGAGGCAGCCACTCGATGTGTCCCTTTCACATCGATGTTTCTCTCTCTCTCTCTTCCTCCCACTCTGTCTGAACAAAAAATGGAAAAATGTCCTCGGGTGAGGATTAAAAAAAAGATCTAACATTTATTGAGTATTACATAGCATGTACTCTCTGAGCGAATCTACAGAAAACCCCAATAAGGGGAGCACTGTTATTAACCCCATTTCACAGATAAGGAAAACTGAGGTAAGGGGGACTACTATGTTACTTGCCTGAGTTCATACAGCAGGAAACTAACACTCATCATCACTACACTGCAGATAACTTTTTTATTGGATTTTCAGCCTCACCCTTTAAAATATGAAAGAAGGAGTGATGTGAGCCCCTAATTGCTAATTATCTCCTCAAATTGGTTTGACTCCTGGGTTTACTGACTCTGCTACAGCAGCCTTGGTTTTCCCACTTGCTCAATAGGAAAGAGCTTGCTTATTTGTGAAAAATATGTCCTTGTCTCAGAACAGGGAGAACCTCTTCATTTCATCTTCCTGTTTCTAATATTAGGCAACCAACATGATCTGGAAAGCTAGCTGATAATGAGTAAAGGAACTTGGTTAAAGGGAACCTCTCGCCTCACATGGGTACTAATACAGCTGGAGGTAGAGAGCGGAATGTCTTTTCCCACACATGCTGCAAGCGACCCGTTCCAACCGGTAGAAGGAAGTTGTCTCTGTTCTCTGCTCTCAGGAAAGTCCAGCCTCTGCAAATCAGCTGGTAAAGGACAGCCCTTCTGAAAGAAATGGCCTGTCCGGGCACTAATATTTCAGAATTTCGAAGTTGAAAACTCACTGCAGGTAAAGTCTATCCTAAATTTAATGAATGCCCTTCCAAGACAGCCAATTTAATCAAAGTTAACTGGTGAAAATTACGAAGGCTCTTAATTGAGCTCGCCTATGGTGGGCTTTCCAAAGAGCCCTGCAAGCACTACAGAAAACAACAAAATGAATAAACTACGCTTTTTTCTAGTTCCATTTTCAAATACAACGTCTGGAATGAAGAGTTTAGATCTCTAGGTGGTGATCTTCATGCATAGTATAGTGTTTGTCCTGAATTTCATTGCTTCGAAAAAAAGATATGAAAAGTCTTGATTTAGTTGGCATTTAATGTGATTTTTATATAACTTCTGTGATATAATCAGTCGCATTGGGAATCAGTGGGGAAACTTAAAGAGCAGTAAAACCTTCAGCTATTGTTCTTCCTGTGCTCTGATTGGCTTGCTGGGTATACAAAGCTGAAAAATCCCAGTTCACATACACCTACTCTATTTGTAGGCACCCATAATGATTGAGTGCGGTCCAGCGCCATCCCCTCTCCCAGCCAGCCAGCCAGTCAGAATGCAGAGAGGACTATAGGTATGTTGGAACAGCAACAAAGAATGTGTTGCTGTAAATCACGTTCTATTTCTGCATAGCTGGGAATAGTAATGCACAAGCCATAGGCAAGTATATTAATGTCTCCCGCTTTCCATAAAGGAAAAGCCGTGCACAACAACGCACCCTTGATTGTTATTCCAGCATAGCTTGCTTAGTATGAGAGTCTTTGCTTTATTTTTTTAAAAAGCAAAATGCACATTTTACTATTATTTAAAAGCATTTCCCCCCTTTTGTTTAAGTCCATAAACACTTCTTTCCAGCAGATAAACACATTGTCTTTCCTACACACTGATTGACTAGTGATGTGTTTAGAACTCAGAGGTATTAAATTTCTGGAGCCCTTAATGATATCAGAAAGAAGGTATCAGATAAATGACCAGGGACTTCCCTACACCTAGTCAATTTGAATTTGGAAAATTATTAGAATTGTGTGGAAACATAAAATGAAATACACTAGCAACACATTACATTTACATGTTTTAAATATGCTTAACCATGCATTTAATTTAGATTTAATGAAATAGTTATTATATGCAACCAAAACATCAGTGTTATTAAAAACAAATTTATGGAGGATTAACAGCTGTGTTACATGTCTATCCCTACCTATGCCAGAGTCTTTCATTCTCAATAATGTGTTTTTAATCATTAACTTCTATTTATTAAATGCACAATAACTGTTTGAGTAATTCTACTGAGTGAGATTGATTAGGGTGCTCCTTGGAGTTTGGATAAATACCAATTGATAATTTAAACTATATGAAATTGGCTCTGGAATCCATGCTGTACCAATTATTTGCATATTTATTCCATTTTTTAAGATTCATAATCATCCCTGGCCGGTTTGGCTCAGTGGTTAGAGCATCGACCTGCAGACCGAAGGGTCATGGGTTCAATTCCAGTCAAGGGCCAGTACCTGGGTTGCAGTTCAAACCCCAGCCCCAGCCAGGGTCATGTGGGAGGCAACCAATTGATGTATCTCTCTCATATCGATGTTTCTCTCTCTCTCTCTCTCTCCCTCTCCCTTCTTCCCTTCCACTCTCTGTAAAAAGCAATGGAAAAATATCCATATCCTCAGGTGAGGATTTAAAAAAAAAAAAGATTCAAAATCAGCCAGTATGAGGCTAATAGAATCTCAATGTGAACTCTAAGCTTCGTACCTATAGGATGCATTTGCCATTAGTATTGACGATCAGAAAAGATATCAACATTTAGCAAAGGTTAACATATTTTTTCATTGAATTTTCTTTTTCTTTCTCTCCATTTTTCAGTAAGAAGAGTAATTGGAAATGGCTACAGTGGGGGAAAAGCTATGAAGAACAAATTGCTGTACATGAAGTTTCGTTTTTGAATAGCTGGGGAGATTAATTCACTTGACTTCAACTGGTTTATTACTACCCCCAGCTACCCCAAAAATGAAATATCACATACGGTACTGTCTTTGCCCCATAGGTCATAATACTATAGTGATCACAGCAGGGCTGGGCTCGATTATGGAAAATGAGACCCCAGCCAACGCTCTCAAACACCCCCTGCCTGCCAAGGAGCTATCCGGGTGTTGTAATTGTGTTTACCTATTACCATGCCTTTATTTCATTACTTTGGACTTGCGGGATGCTATAAAAAGGAGACAGAATTTTGGAAACTCTTACCAGTGAATGCTGCGTTTAGGGAGACCTTCTTCCTGCATTCTTGGAATAAATCATTTATGCCTGCCTTCCGTCACCAACATTTTATAGCATAGTCTCAAAGCCCTCACCAATAGAAGAGGCAGAGAAAGAAAATAGGAAATGAATAGTCTTCTACCTGAAACTGGAAGTACTGTCCTTCCAAGCACCACAGGCCTCTGCTGCTGCATCGGTTAGGATGGGTGAACCATACACTGGGGGCCAGAGACTCTGCCCCAGCCATTCTGTTCTGTCTGGTTTCCCAACAGCTTCTTTTTAAGACACTGTGCTCATTCTATCGCCAGCCTATTGCTAATAATAATAATAATTGTTACCATTGGTTAAATACTTACTGTTTGTCAGGCACTAACATTATCTCATTTAGTGTCCATACCAAACTGGGAGGTTAGTGCTAAGACCTAACACTCGAGGAATTTTAATATACCAGGCACAGTTCATAAAACTTTTATTCTCTAAATTCACATGTACCTACCAACAGTATTTGGTACTATTTTCTTTTTTTTTTTCCCCCTATTGATTTTACAGAGCGAGGAAGAAGAGGAAGAGAGAGATAGAAACATCAATGAGAGAGAACATCGATTGGCTGCCTCCTGCATGCCCCCCACTAGGAATTGGACCCACAACTTGGGCACGTGCCCTGACCAGGAATCGAACCGGCGACCTCTTGGTGCATAGGTCGACGCTCAACCACTGAGCCACACCGCTGGGCTTTGGTACTATTTTCAACCCATTTTATTTTAATTTCTTTTTTAAACTTGAAAACATTTTTCCTAAATTTGAGGGGATGGCATTGGTTTGTTTTTTTTTTCCTATTAGTCAACTATATATTTTTTTAAAAAACTCACTTCAACATCAAAATTATAACTAAACTACAGAACAACCATCATTCAGAACCGCCTGACAATGAACTGAATTGTTCTATGTCTATGAAATTAAAGAAAAAGGAATTAAGAAGTACAAATTGGTTGCCAGACTGATGAACCACAAAGGGAAGGGGGGAGGGAGGGTGGGAAGAGACCACCAAAGAACTTCCATGCATATATGCACAACCAACGGACACAGACAATAGTGTGGGGAAGGCAGGAGGGGGGCAGGATTGGGGAGGAGGGAGTCAATGCGGGAAAAAGAGGGGACGTCTGCAATACATTCAACAATAAAGTTTTTTAAAAAACACTTCTATTGGAGGTCATTACATGTCAAATGTTCTTTTGATCATAATATTATGATAATTTGTTTTATTTCTGGGTTGGCAGTCTCCAACTTACACATTTGTTGTTGTGTTATATATGTGTGCACTGGACAACTGGAACTGCAAATGCATTCTTGCGTTAAACTAATATACTAAACAGTGGCTTACACAGGGATGTGCATCCTGAAATATTGCTGATTTAGTTCATTCTGCATTTGACTTTTGATTTGGCCCACCAGTTGTCATTGCATCACAAGGCATCCATCCTCTTCTTTCTTTTTCCATCCTCTTATTTCTATTCATTTTTCCTCTGCGTTGCACAAAGTGTCAGTTGACCAAGTCCTATTTTACCTTCCAAATGTTCCTTTCTCACCATTCTCATGGCTACCTCCTAGTCTAGCCTCTTATCATTTCTCATCTTGACTAATGGATGGCATTGGTTAATAACATTATGTGAGTTTCAAGTGTATAATTCTCTAGTACATCATCTGTATGTTGCACTGTGTGCTCACCACCTGAAGTCTCCATATATTTGATCCATCACCATATATTTGATCCCCAACCCCATTTTAAAGATAAGGAAACTAAAGCCCAGAAGGATTCAATGACTTTCTCAAGATCACAAAGGTGGTACATAGACTAGCCAGGTTCTCTGGCTCCTGAGACGATACACTGCCATACCAGGAGCTGTTATTCTTGTGTGAAAGTGAGGAACAAAGGCTCAGAGAGGCAGGAAAGTGACTTTGATAGGGTTAAAGCTGGAATCCAAGCCCATGTATGCCTGACTCCAAATCCAGAGCATTTACCCACCAAGATGCACACTTCTCCCATTCCCCAGTCATAGGGCTAACTATCCGTTTGAATTTATCTGCTTGTATAGCTCTCTCCCCTGACGGCTAGAGTTATATCTGGATCTCCAGCAACCTGCACAGAATAGTGCCTGATGCTTAGTAGTTGCTCAGTAAACATTTAGAGGACTGATACAATCAAGGCCTTTCATGACTCCCCCTCTGTTCCAGTCAGGGTTACACATACACCCTGTTCTCACTGGCTTGCTTTCCTCACTTTGTTGCCTTCATTCTACACTACACTGTGATTTTCTGTAAATATGAGTAGTCTCACCCACTGGACGAGGAGTTCCTCTAGGGCAGGAAAAGTGGATTAGTCATCCTAGTATCCTTACTGACTAGCACTGGGCCTGGCATGTACCAGGCATTTGTGGGAGAGGCTGCAAGTTGTTTACCCCAATTCTTCCTGGACACAATTCTTCTGCATTTCCCATCCTCACTTGCAATTAGGTATAGCCATCGGACTGAGCTGTAGCCAGTGGCTGTGAACAGAAGGGCCATGTGCTATCTCTGGATTAAGGTTTTTATTTTTTATTTTTTAATAGTTTTATTGATTTTTAGAGAGAGAGAGAGAAACATCGATGTAAGAGCAGAACATCAATCGGCCGCCTCCTGCACGCCCCCTACTGGGGATCGAGCCCACAACCCGGGCATGTGCCCCGAGCAGGAAATGAACCAGCCATCTCTTGGTGCGTGGGACAATGCTCAGCCAGCTGAGCCACACCAGCCAGGCTGGAACAAGGTTTTTAAAAAATGGGTTATGTTCCCCTCTTTACACTTTTCCTTTCTACCAAATCGACACAGATAACACTGTTCTGGAGGAGAGTGAAGCCACAACATGGCAGAAGTCTGGGCCCCTGCGTTACTACATGGAAGAGAGCTGCCTGCTGACCAGGAATACTGTAGACTGTTAGACGAGCGAGAAATACATTCAGATTCTGTTGGCATGATTTGGGTCTATCTGTTGCAGTAGCTAGCATTATCCCAACTAATACGGCATTTAATCAGTGATGAATGAGTAATACTAATCCTCAATATCAGCATAATATTGTCAGCTGGAAGAGAAGGCAGTCCTACCTGTTTAAGAGTAAAATCTATAACTTTTTCTACTCCATTACTTCATGAGCACAACATCATCATTAAACCAGGCTCTACTGGTACCTGCCTAAACTAACACAGGGCAAGAATCTACTTTACTTTCCCTTTGAGAAAATTGCATTTCCAACAGTCGGGTGATTTGTCCGATGTACTGCAATCGGCCGGTGGGAGAGCCTAGCTCAGGCCTCCTCACTCCCAAGTTATATCAGTAAGATAGCAAACAGCTGATTGTTAAATGTGTGTGTGTGGGGGGGGAGGTTTATAACTTAAAGTGACTTTCACTTTGGGGCTAATTTTTACTTTCCTCTTATGTGAGCACAGACCCAGGTCAAAATTCAATGAACTACTATCCTTGGATCCACTTTTTAGAAAGTCATGGCAGAGAACGCAATGATACAAACCTTACCTCCCAGGATGGTGCTTTTCCAGGATGCATCTAAAATTAGAGTATGTTGTTCATATGTGATTCTGTACAGTTATCTTATTTTTAAAATAACTTTACATTTTATGCAAAATAAATGTGTCCTGATTAAAGAAACTTTAGAAAGTAAAAGTGAGCAAAAAAAAAAAAAAAGAAAGAAAGGAAAATTAAAGTCACTTAAATATATGAGATATATTTTTAGCAAAATAGCCATTAAATATTCTTCTACAACATCACTTTTAATGACTGCAGGGCATTGTGTCATATGAATATATTCAGGATTTATTGACCGAGGCCTTACAAGTATCAGCTATCAATACAACAGACCCACAGCCTAGGGTCAGGGCGACCAAAGCAATGAACGTGCAGCTTTGTTCTTTCATTGATACATTCATTCCACAGACATTGTTGGGTACCCTCTCCGTGCCAGTCACTGTGCCAGGTGCTGGAGCGCCCACAGTGAAAGAGATGAGCAAAGCTCTTCCTTGTTCGGGTGGCCACTGTGCAGGTGAGCGTCACCGGGGACAACACCGCTCCGCCGACGACTCTGCCTTCCTCGCCCCTCCGTGGACGCAGCTAACGTCCCCCGATGGAGAGGAGCTCAAGAGAAAAAGGGCTTTTTATTTTCCTTCAGGGATCATATATCCTTCTTGAGTAGATAAAGCTGAAGAAACAGTCAGTACATGCAGTAAGTTACATTACTTGTTTACAATTTTCCCTTTTCTGTGGCTTCCCTGTGGTCAAAGTACATGTATTAACATTATTCCCTGCTCTATTCGCTGACTTTGAGCTTGGTCATGTGACTTGCTTTGACCAATGGAATGAATGAGGGTAGAAGCGACAGAGTTCCAGTTCCAAGCAGACACTAAACAAGGCACTGCATGTTTCTCCCACTAAAAAATGGGTATCCTCGCCCAGCCAGTGTGGCTCAGTGGTTGAGCATCGACCCATGCACCAAGAGGCCGCTGGTTCGATTCCTGGTCAGGCACATGCCCAGGTTGTGGGCCCGATCCCCAGTGGGGGGCATGCAGGAGGCAGCCAATCCATGTTCTCTCTCATCAATGTTTCTATCTTTCTCTCCCTTTCCCTTCCTCTGTCTCTAAAATCAATAAAGAAAAAAAAATCAATAAAAACATTAAAAAAAAAAGAAAAGAAATGGGTATCCTCTCTTGTGCCATTGACCTAAACCATTAGAAGAGTTTGCCTTCAACAGGTAGCTGTTGCTTCTTCAGCCTGGGTCACAAAATGAGATACGCATGGAGCTACCTGAACCTAACCTGCAGCTTAACGCAGAGCTTCCCTGGGGACCTACAGACCTATAGGCAAGAAATAAATGTTTGCTATTCTAAGCCACTGATATTTGAGGGTTGTTTGTTATACCACATTATCATTGCCATAGCTGACTAATTCAGAACAATACAAAATAAAGCACTCGATTGTGAAGGTTTAACTGAAATGTCATGTCCTCCAGGAAGTGTTTCAAGACATTCCCTCATCAGCTTTTTGCCTCACCAGTCATAATCAATCTCTCCTTTGCGCTTCCTTCGTATTTTGCTTGTGCCTCTGTGATAGCTGACATTTACCACAGCCTGCCTTTCATACACATTTAGTTGTATATGTCTGGAATTCCTCCTGGAATGTAAGCCACTTGTTGTTGCTATTGTGGTTTTGTTCTGGGGGTCAGGGGGCAGGGTACTCTTCACAGTGTCTCTAGACTATCTACCTCCTGGCATGCTGTAGATGCTCAAGAATATTCATCGAATGAATGAATTAGAAGGTCCTCAGGAGTGCAGGTGGGGTGGAAATGAGCAAGGACACGCTACCCTAACCCTCGAGATGCACTGTGCTGTACAAATGCAAGGACAGAAATTGGATCCTCCCTTAGGCAGGTGCAGGAAAGAATAAGCAGACATTGAAACCAAGACAAGTCATATAGGAGACAGCATCTTATTCTAGAAAGAGACTGCACCAATAGTCAAGACACCTGGATTCCCTTCTGATTTGGACAGGAGAGCGTATGGGCCTCATATTTCCACGTCACAGGAAAAACAATGACAGTGTTACTCACATCATTGTTACAAAAACCCAGAAAGATGTCCATACGTGACAGAAAAATATCAAGCCCTACCCAAGTCCGTATTTAGCCTAGCAAATCAGCTTGTTCTTTTTTACAAGAAAAGAGTCCACATTCCAAGAAGCCAAAAGATGAATTCTTAAATGACCACACAAGCTAACATGAAACTATTGTAGGAGTCACTCACTTATAGTGATTACTGTTTTGCGGTGACTTTGGACAGGTGCTAGTTTTTCATCTGGAAAACAAAAGCTGAAATTTTAAGTGCTTTATAAATGCTTTGTTTCTGGGGACTATATTAAAGTTGGGATTTTTTTTTTTTTTTTTTTACTTATTTTTATTTTCCAGGCAAAGTTATTTTTCCTCTCAAGACTTGGTTTATACCCTCTTACAACTAAGTTTAGAGGTCTGTGTCACCAACCGTCCGTGAGCTTCCGAGAGCTGGGCCCATGAGTGAGGTTTCCACACTACGGCAGAACAGGGAGTATATAGTATATTTTAGAACTTTAACAAAACATTTTGCATTTTTAAGTGTTAAAATTCAAAGGAAAGCTCAATTTTTCTAAAAAGTTGTGTGTGTTCAATAATACCTCATTAAAAATATAATAATAATAATACCTCATTTATCAATGATTCCAATTAATTAAGAGACTATTGTGCCTTTTATATATTCTGTGCAAGAAACATATATGTGGCTGGCATATTCTAAAGTTATTTCACCCTCAATATTCGCTTTTTTAGAGAAAACTGGGTATGATGTTTCGTTTTCTTTCTCACTCCAGGTTTCGATGAGGAATTTAAGTCACAGAATACACAGGAAAGAACACAGAGTTTGGAGTCTGACCACTTGTGTTCAAATCCTCACTTTCTCATTTATAGGTCTTGTGACCCCGGGCATGATACTTGACTGTTTTGGAACTTTAGGGTTGTTGTTTTTTTTATTATCAATAAAATGGGGATTGTATTATCTCCCTTGCAGAGTTGTAACATTTAGAGATAATTTATAAAAACACCTAACACCATTCTTCACACATGGTAGGTGCTCAACAAAACAAAGTGATCATTGTTCGTTATTATTATACTTTGATATAGGACAATGGTGCCCTCAAAAGATACTTTTGCAGAGCTTTCTGCCCCCAACTGAAATGGCCCCATATACTGTACTTTGAGTCCTTATATCTAGTTTTATAATTTCTCCATCTGCTCCCCCCCGTTAGGCTACCAGTTGTCAACTCTAATGTCCATCAATAAGAAATGACAGCTGCCTTTTCTTGCTGTCAGGCTGCTACCAACTAACTTTCTGCTTCAAATCTGCTTGGAATTATATGTCAAATGGAATAAATAATACTGAGTGGAGCCTGAAGACGCCTTCCATGGGGCTGAGTGAATGACATTTAGTGCATGGGCTTTGTTACAGCTACTTTGGGGACTCATTCTTTCTTCCTCTGTATCACAGTTTGTGTCTGTGTTTCTGAGGGCTAAGATCGTTTGCTGAATACTATCCCAACAAGCGAGGCTCTGCTCTATTTCTTTCCTGGAAAAGGAAACAGTCTGGGAAACGCATCTCTAGACAATATGGTATAGATTCGGCACCTTGGAAAAAGTTGTTGGTTGTTACTATTCCTGTTTTGAAATCATTTGGCTCAGTGGCATATGCAGGGAAAGAGCACTGGATTGTGAGTCTGAGGTTTAGGTTCTAGCTTCGACTCTCTTCAGTGACTTTGAGAAAATGACTTACCCTTTCTTGGTCTCAGTTCCTTAATACAAAAAAAGTGAAAAGATTCAACAGGATGATCTGTGAGCGTCTACATTCTATGAATCTACATCAAGGTACCCAGACGATGGCTTGGCAATAACTGCAGTGTGTCTGGAAATAGACTTCACTTTATGGCTTTGGCCTTCGTGGCTTGCTCCAACTTGAGTGTGTGTCAGTCTATAGCCAAATCCTTAACGCCATTTTCTGGTCTCTTTACTATTTCTTTTAATAATGATTTTGTCCTTAATTTGGACTTATTTCAAGGAGAAAGATGTTAACTACTTAAAAATGATGGGATGTTTTAATCTGGGCTGGAAAGCCTGCTCCTTGAGAATGGCTTAATTAACATTTCCAGGTTCATAACATTTTCATTTATTCATCTTTTTGTTTTTAAATGGTTTTTTAAGTTTTCCAGAGACGGTGATCTCACGTTCCTAATGGATTGTAAGAAAGAGTGTGGGTCTGCTGGGATCTGCATTCTTATTAGCCTTAAGATTCACATTAGGAACAAAAAGGGAGCTTAAGCAGAATAGGTCCACTGTGCTAATAAAAAAGAAACAGAACTTCAGTTCAACACAGGATAATGTGGCAAGATTGTCAAGCAAAAAGCAGATCGAAGGAAGGGCCTCCCAGTGACCTTGGAACCAGACAAATATTTTTCTTCCCTGAGCTCATTCTCTGCCAGGGGAAACGATGGTTTGTATGTCAGTAATGAGTATGCGGGGATGGGCTTATCACAGCGCCACAGCGATGCAGACACTGGTTCTGCGAAGTGGGACAGGGAGCCATTGCCAGAATGACGAAACCTAAAACGCACAGCAGGGTGGGCCTCGATGAGTGGAGGGATGGTTGGCCAACAGAACCTGGGGTAAGAAGGAAGCACACCTTGCACTGTGTTCTGCATGTGATGGGTGCCCCAAATTCACATTAAATTCAGTCCATTGAAAACGACTGGAGCAGGAGTCAGGAGGCCTGGCCTCCCACCCTGAGCTATCGCTAACCAGTGGTATGTCCTTGGACAAAGTATTTCATATTTTTGGTTCTGTTTTCGTGTCTGAAAAATGGGACTCATCATAGTTTGTGAGATGATTGTAATGACTGAGGCACTAGGTGGACATAAAAGGTCTCAATTTTACTATGATCAGCTGACCACAGTGCCTTGTTTCCTGCTTCCTTTTCAGCTATGATTGTGACAGCTGCCAAGCTCCCAAAAGCATATCTATTAATAACAAAACACTACACATTGCTCTGTCCATTTTGGGAAAATAGCTTAAATCTGGCTTTGCCCTGGCCTTCAGCATTTCTGTAAGAAATGAGAGAGATGAGGCTATTATACCAAGTATCCTGTGGGCCTGAGAGTTGGCATACACGAAGTCCTTTCCAAGTCACCCTTTCTGAGAGTGACCATCAGAACAGGGACACTCTCCAGGAACGCTGCTATGGCATGGTTACTTCTCAGGCTCATGGAGGAAGAAAGCATTGTGTGCCAGTATCGGTCCTTAATGGAAATTTATCACGTGTTAACTCTCCAGAAACAAAGCCAATTTTATTTGATGAGGATAGGGAATGCGTTCAGAGAGCGGAAGGACATATCTAAAGTCACAAGCCAAACATGTGAGAACTCCAATAATCGTCGGGCACTGGATAATTGAAATGCCTTCTTGTCTGAGCTGTAAGGCCTGGTGGATTGTCCTTGCCGGGGAATTTAAGGGTTAAGCCATCCCACCATGCCTCACTCCCAATTTATAAAATGGAAAATCTTCCATAAATCAAAAGTTACAAACAGACTTTGTAATGTCATAACTCTTGCGACGGCTCTCACCTTGATTGATTCCTATACATACATTCCACCTGATTACCATAATGTGCTCTTGTGGGACAATTGGCACTGGATGGGGAGAAAGAAGCAGGCAGCGAAGTAAATAACAAATGGACCTAGCTCCTCCTCATCCAGAGTGATTTCACTCCACTGTTCCATCATATCAACTGGGAAAGAGAGTCGTAGGGTTTAGGCAATCAATTACAGATATGTGTAGAGGCAGACACAATCATTTCACTGATTGTCACCGGTCTCGAGCAGTGACACCGAAAAGTGATCCGTCACTCGATTTTCTCTGACACCCTGAGAAAGATGGCAGACACTTGTAAACTAACAGGCCCCTGGATTGGTTGGCTTATAAGATTGAAAAATCGCTGTGTTTCAAACTTATCCAAACCTGTAAATACCTCTGTTGCTAAGATTTCATAGCTTTCCGGCAAAACATTCAGAAAGATTACCAAGAGGCTGATGACGTCATGCCAGAGTGGAACGTTGTGTCTCTCGTCACTGCAACGTCGTCACCGTGGATGCTGCGGGGCGTTGGAAGGGGGATGGGAAGGAAGGAAACACGTACTTTCCTCCCACGAGAAACGTGACAGAACCTCATTAAGTGTTCCCCACAGGGCAGGGGATGGGACGAGCCCCTGCTTCCACGCCCGCCCCGTTTCCAGAGCCTCCAGTCCACCGGGTTTGCTGCCACCGGACGCCTGGACTTGGTCCCCTCCATTCGGGACGATTTTCTGAGTCACTCGGCCTCTGCTGGCTGGCACTCCGTCCACACTGCAGTGAGGGGCAATCTTTCTCCATACCATTCAGTTCATGAAAAATTTAACTGTATACAGCCTACATCTTTTCTTTTTCCCCTCAACGCAAAATAAAAATAGTTTCCTTAAGCAACATGGGTTAAAAATAAAAAATAAAAAAAGTACATTCTTACACCTAAGCGACCTATTTAAATAACAATGTCATTGAGAAAACTGACACTGCCTTTGAATGTTTAAAATATTAATCCACGGATATATCCGAGCCGTAGCAACCTGAAGTCAGTTTTTAAATTTCCTTTCCCTGGTATCAGACTACAGGGCACTTCTTGAACCCACGCGGGCTGCCCGTGGGCCCCCAGGGTGAGGGCTGCGAGTGGGGCTTCTTCCTGAGGGGACCCTCCAGCCCCTGCCAGCGCAGCCTGAGCCGACAGCCTGGGCGCTGGCCTGCGCGACGGTCCCAGTCAGCGGGGGCAGTCTCGTGCACACAATTCCGACCGGCAAAGGCTCCCCGAAAGGGATGGAGGAGGCCTGCAGATTTCATCAGCACCTTCACGGAAAGCCACTCGGTCCATTTCTGCCATTTCTTCCGGCGCCGGACTCCTTCCCAGCCACCCAGGCACTATCCCTTCCATCAGCATATTTTCTCTTGGCACAGGCGGATCTAAAACGAACCCAGCACAGTCTCAGACTTCTCCGTGTAAATCATCAAGAAATATGACGACCTTCTGCAGAAATGATGTTCTGCATTTCAAAGTTCATCCACTGACAAACTAAATCAGTGGCAGCGGTCTGGTGCTCTGCTGGGTTCTTCAAACCACTTGACCCCAAGCCCCCTTAAATCCTTTCTCTCACACTGGCGACGCCCTTGCAAACTGCCCACAGCGGTTAAAGAAGGTCCCCCACGTGTGACTGTTCACAATGGCCCACTCTCCACTTTTAAAAAGGCCGGAGAGCAGGTACCTGATAATGATTAAAATAATGACTGATGCCCCTATAACACTCTGTACTCCTCAAAGACCTCTCACTTCTGTTACAAATTCACTTTACCGCCCCCCCTCCAGAGAAGGGCCTCTGGGCATCTGAAGGGCAGAGGAACAGAGAAAATAAGGGATTTGCTCAAGGCCATATAGTATGTTAGCAACAGTGTAAGCTAGATGTTTGGACTTGCACTGTGCTTATCGTGCCCCCTGGAAACAAGAGGCATAACAAAAATAATATTCGCAATGACAGTAATTAGCACGATCTCTGAGCACTTACTGAGCGCCAGGCCGCAAGCTGAGCCCCTCACCCACCTCACCATATTAGACACTCCCACTCCTCTCTGAGTCCTTCCTGCTAAACTGATCGAGTCCTTAGTGCCCCTCCATAGGCTATCCAACTACAGCATGGAGACCTCAAGGAAGGTTCTGGCACTGCCAGTGGGTCACCCCTAGAGTGGAAAACGTGGGTCAAAATCTGGGCATCACCAAAGAATCAGAGTAGCTGCAGAAAGCCTTAGAAGAAAATCTTTGACCGAGTACAGAACTCTCATAAAATGCTATGGGCCTGGAAAATGATTTCATAAGTTATTTTGATGGCAAAAATGTATGAAACAGAATTGACTAATTCATAAATAACTTCAGAATCTCATCTATTATTTCTCACATCATAACTTACAATGGAATAATTGTTTCTAATTCTGCTGAGTATTTTCTCATGCTCTTTGGTTCCCTTGGTAAATCTTATTAGTTGGGTAACTCCTAAGACATTTCTAGCTTGCCTCTATTATGATGAGAACAAGTAAATATTAATAGCAATTTGTTTTTAGTGCAACGCGGCATTAATTTCACCACTGAGACCTCTTTTTTTTCTTCTTCTTCTTTTTAATTTCTCATCTCAGGGAAAATTGGCTGAGATTCCCCAAAGAAGGGCTCGTAGAAAACAACAACAACAAAAAGGAAACCCAGTGTCCTGTGCTTTTATACAAATCTCAACTTACATTTTATTTACTATGTACATTACTGCAAACCAATATGAACCATAACTCCATTTAGATAATAATAATCAAATTATCCAACCTGGGATAGCATGTTTTATAGATTTTGGTCTAAATTTAATATAAAAATGCAGTAGTCCTTGTTTGGAAGAGTTTATTAAGGGTTAGCAAAGAAAAAGCTTTTTCAATAGTCTATAACTCTCTAATGGCCTTTTTCAAATAAAATGGGAAAGAATTTGAAAAGAAACCTATATCAGTGAGCTGCAATTGTAACATTACAGTACAGGTCTATAAATCTTGACATGCTCAGAAGATTGCCTAAACCAGCAATACAATCTGTCCAAACCTCATTGTCTCCACGACCAGCCAGCCTCATTTTAAGAAATGTATGTGGTCTTCAACCTAATTTTATCACCTTCATTTGTAAACTAGTCAATCAATCAAAGCATCCTGGGAGTCTAAATAGAAAAAGGAGTGCATTTTCATGCATTCTGGGCGACACAGTCAAAAATTAATCTCCACTTGATCAGACATTTCTTGCCCTCATCTCAATAGACCATCATTAGGGTCAGCAATGTATATTAAAAATAGAGTTACCGCAAACAGTTCACCAGCTGGAGTTTGCAGACTGCCTGCCCCTTCCTCAGAAAGCTTCCTCCTCCGTGTGAGCCTGAATACGTTCACGAGATTCATCTGAACGGAAGCAGGCTAGAAATAAAGTTCGGAAAGACAATGCCGGCAGCCCCCAGGAAACGTGTATTGCTTCCAAGTGCCTGGACCATCCAAACAGTCCAAGAGAGATTGTCACAGAGAAAATATGTCCTAAGTATACATTCATAAGGATCAGGCCCGGGGAGAAGGGTGTTCCCCTACACGCTGGGGGTGAGGGTGGGAGCCTGCCCCAGGGAAGGACTGATAAATATGGAAAGGCAACAGAGTAGCCAAAACTCCAGGAAAAAAATCAGTTTAGAGCTGTTTTGTTCCTCCTCCCCAGCCTCTCCATCCTTCCCAAGTTCTGCTCTTCAGACACACGCTCTGTTTTGGGTGATCCACAATGGAGGTTTTTTCCAGGCAGTAACTCTGCTAGGCGCCTCCTTGTACCTCTGGGTGCTTAGGAATGAATAGGTGTATCTCTCCCTCAACATGTATATGTGGAAGGAAGGAAAGAATAAAGGAAGGAAGGAAGGAAGGAAGGAAGGAAGGAAGGAAGGAAGGAAGGAAGGGAGGAGGGAGGGAGGGAGGGAGGGAGGGAGGGAGGAAGGAAGGAAGGAAGGAAGGAAGGAAGGAAGGAAGGAAGGAAGGAAGGAAGGAAGGAAGGAAGGAAGGAAGGAAGGAAGGAAGGAAGTTGATGGCAACTTCACGTTCAGGCCGTTAACCTTGGAGCCATCTTGGACATCTCTCTCTCTCTCTCTCTCTCTCTCTCTCTCTCTCTCTCTCTCTCTCTCTCCCACCTCATGCATCAGAACATCCATCTGGCTTTACCTTCAAAAGATAACCAGAAGCTGACCACTTCTCACCACCTCCATTGCTACTATACTGTTTTGAGACACCAGCATCTCTTGCCTGTCTTGTAATAAATGGCACCTACCAGGTCTTCCTGAGTCTTTCAAGTGATTCCACCGTTCAACGAAAACCCTTCAGTGGCACCATTGCACTGAGAGTAAGAACTAATATCCTAAAATGGGCTACTTAATGTAAGGCTACAAAAATGATACTTATTACTTAAGTCTCTGAGCCCAAGATTTCTCTGTAATTGCCTCATCTTGTGAACCTGACAAAATCCCATTCCCATGCCATTAGTAGCATAGCTGAGATTATTAATGATCATACCATTTATTTTTTTTTATTATTTAATTATTTATTTATTTTTAATTAATTTGTTTTTGTTACAGATGTTTCTCTTTTTTCCCCCACTGACACCCTCCTCCCCATCCTGCCACCCCGTCCCCGGCATTGTTGTCCATGTCCATCAGTTATGCGTGCATGCGTATAAGTGCTGTGGTTTATTTATTTTTTTTTATTTTTTTATTTTTTTTTATTAATTTATTTTTGTTACAGATGTTTCTCCTTTTTTCCCCATTGACACCCTCCTCCCCATCCCTCTACCCCTTCCCCAGCTTTGTTGTCCATGTCCATCAGATCATACCATTTATTGATCTCTTTCTGTGTGCCAGGCATTGGGTTAACTATTTTACCCTCTTATCTCATTATAAGTGGGAGGCATTTAGGACTTAATGAAAGTCAGATCTTTCTGCAAGCCTTGGTGTGGCAGGTGTAAGTTTCTATTTACATCGGCTTTAAAGGGACTGGTGGGATGTATAGCAGAAAGAACACAAGCCTTGGGTTCAAATCCTAGCTCCACAAACTTGGAAGACACTTGACTCCCCTGAGGCCCGGGGAAGGAATCCAGGTGCAGGATGGCTCAGAAATGAAAGAGGAGGGTTTGTCCCCCGCTGTGGTCTGTAATAAAAACTTTCTCATGAAACAAGAGAGGCAAAAAAGATGCACACGCACACCTGAGAGATGACCCAAGCGTGCTGTGCTTAATGTATTGGAAAAACCATTCAAGGGTGAGCCGCCCTCGTGTGAAAGTTACACTTGCCCTTGTGCCAAGGTCAGCAAGACCTTGTGATGGAGTCTTTCCTACATGTGTGGGCAGAGATGGCTCCCTTGGAATGGGTGGTTCCAAGGATTTAGGGGTCCAAATTGGAGCAAGCCCCAACTCCCTGTATTGGAAGGCACACCTCTATCTGAATGGAGGCTCCTTGAAGGTAGGGAGTGGACTGCCTTCCTATCAGATGTGTTTGAAGACCTCAGTGGGATTGGATTATCATGCATAATCGCACAGCCAGGACTAAGCATATTGGCATCTTGCTAGGGACCCTATTTGTTTAGACACATTGGCACCCTCTCTGTTTCCCTCTGCGTGTCACCAGGTATTCAGTGATATACTCATCTCTCTCTTTTTTCCCCACTTTTTTTCTTTTTAATTAAGGTATATTTACATATAGTGAAATGCATATATCTTAATAGCACAGTTTGGTCAGTTTTGACTACTTATGTAAGCTATACCCCTATGAAAAGAAGATTTTCACCACCCCAGAAATTTCCCTGTGCCCCTGTCCCAATTAATCCTTCTACTCCAGAAACAACCATGATTCTGATTTCTCTCAATATATATTAGGTTTGCCTTCTCAACTTTGTATGCTCACCAGGGAAACTCCTTATTCCTCCTTCAAAACCCTGCCAGAAATTACCACCAGAATTTATTACTTTCCTCTCTGAGTTCCCTCAGCAATTTGAATATTTTTCTTATGTGTCTTTCTCTCCCATTAGATAATGCACTTGTGAGGAATCATATCATTATATCTTATTCATCTTTTATAACCCAGCGCCCATAATACAGGAGATAGCCAATAAACGTTCTTTGAATGAATGAATGATGAATTATATCTGCCAGAAGAACATCTTCCTTTGTCTTCATTTTGGTTCAATCCCTAATTCTCATACTGTTTGTTTTTGTTTTTGTTTTTGTTTTTGTTTTTTTATTAATATAAAACCAATACAAGCTCACACAGAAGAGTGTGAAGGGTATAGAAGTTTCACTTCTTAGATTAACCACTCTCAGTCGTTCCTTGCATATCCTTCAAAAGCTGTCTATCCATTTATTTATTTTTTTTACGTAGTGTTTTTGCACTCTACATACCTTTTTGAAACTTGCCTTTTTCACATAAAAATATGTAACAACAATAATAATATTGAAAACTAGCAGTTATATAGTACCTACAATGTTCCAGCTAGTCTAAACACTCTATATGTATATATGTTACCTTAGTTGTTCCTCATAGTAGTCCTTTGAGGTAGATAACCATTATTATAGCTTTTCATTTTTAATTATTCAGCATTATATTTGCTATTAACATTTATTTATAGATGAGGAAACTGAAACACAGATTAAGTAATTTGCTCAAGGTCACACATCCTGGAAATTATTTCATGTCTCTACATATGTATCTACCTTATTCATTTTAATAGCAACATAGTATTCCCTTGCTTGACTGTGCCATGGTTTACTTAACCATTCCCTTCTTATGGTCATTTAAGTATTCTAGTTTTTAGAAATTACAAACTAGGCTGCAATAAATTCCTTTGTACATATTTTGTTGCTTTCTTGTGGAAATATATCCATCCTGGCATGAAACTAGGTCAAAGTGTAGGCATTTCACATATTGATGGTTATTACTAAATTGCCATCTAAAGAGATCACAATTCACATAACATACACATTACATGGGAATTACCTATTTCCCCCACAGTTTCTCTAACTCCACCACAATTAAACTTTAAAAGTTTCACCTCTGTGCTAAGTAGAGTATATCCTTATTTTGATCTGAATTTTATAAAATAGGAGTGAGCTGAGTATCTTTTCTTTTTTTTTTTTTATTAATTTATTTTTGTACAGATGTTTCTCCTTTTTCCCCCATTGACACCCTCCTCCCGATCCCCCACTCCACCCCGTCCCCAGCATTGTTGTCTACGTCCACTGGTTGTGCATACATGCATATAAGTTCTGTGGTTTATCTCTTCTCTCCCCCCCACCCCCTCTTTTCTATATGTTTGTTGACCACTTAGATTTTTTTCTATGTTGTTCATGTTTTTATTTACCTCCTTTTTTCTGTTGGGTTATTAGCTTTCTTATTGATTTGTAAAGGCTCTTTGTATATTAAACCATTAGCCCTTTGTCATATATGACACAAATATGTTTTCCCATGTTATCATTGTGGTATTCTTCATGATACAAAGTTCTTATGCAACTTATCGATCTTTTTCTTTTAAGAGTTTTGAACTTAGGTCCATTTGAAAATTCCATTGTGAAATTCCCTTTCATCATCCTTCCCTCTTCAGCTAGAGAACTTCTAACATTGACACCACATAACTTTTCACAGCACGTCTATGTTGTAACTAAAACCAGCAACCCAGGGAAATTAATCATTTGGAAACAAGACCATAGGGCATCATTGGATGCTTCATAAGGTGATAATCATTGGTTGGATTTGATACAGGTTCAGTGGGTGTTTCATATTGATAGATAAATCCCTTTCCCTAACAGATGGTATCAGGGTGGAAATTTTTGTAGTATGGGACAAGTTACATAAATAACACTGCTTTTGAGTCCCAACTTCTTCTGAGTTACAACGTGTGGACAGTTTAAGCAGGTGCAGCCATGTTAACACACCAGCAGGGAGTGATTGATATTGCCAGTGTCAACTCCAGGCAGCAAGTAAGATGAATAAACACATTTCATCAGGGCACTGAGGGACGATCAGGATCCTCGGGCCCTCCAAAAGGTTTTCACAGGGCCACACCACCGACATTTCGATGAAGAACACCAGGCCTCGTGCTTTGTGGAGGGGCAAGGTACACCCAGGAATTTAAATATTGATAAGAGCCTCTGTTTTCAACTCTCATGAAAATAAGCCCTGCACAGGTTTACACAGCATTTTGTTCCACCTAAAGGACAAAGGTGAAGGTCATAGACAACTCCTTGGAGACGTGTGCCTGTGGCTAGGAAGTTCTCCTTTGAGATCTATTTTCTTATCTTTTCAAGGTGGGTCTTTACTTCTATTCAACTGCTCAGGATTTCTGAAACTCTTCTCCTGCCCTCTCAGGAGATGAATGGTGTGCAAAGTGAGAAAACAATAAAATGTTATCCATTTCCAACTTGTCAGGCCTCTGTATATTAAACCTGTTTCCTTCCTACTTCTTCCCTTTTACAGGGGTCATTCTAGAGAGAAAAGAATGATTTCTTTTTAGAGAAATGCTGTAATAATCTTCATCAGCAAGGATCATTAGTAAAGATTAGAAAGCAGGTTTCCCGCCCCCATTAATGAAAACACAGACGTATCCAAAGGCTTTGGGAGAGAAGTAATGGAAAGGCCTAAAAAGGGAGGCTACTGACCGCCTCCGCCCACCAGAAACATCAGCTACAGTATTTAACTATTTAACCTATTTGGGGTTTCTTTAGAAAATTACTGATATAAAATGTAAGTCTGATGTAACACCTCATACCACCTTCTAAGAAGAAAAGGGCATTTTTTAAATCCTCACCCTAGGATATGTTTTTATTGATTTTTAGAGAGAGACAGAAACATCCATGTGAGAGAGAAACATCGATCGTTGCTTCCTGTACACACCCCAACCAGGGGTCGAACCTGCAACCTAGGCATGTGCCCTGCCCAGGAACTGAAACTGCCACCTTTGGGCGAATGGGACAATGCTCCAAACAACTGAGCCACCCAGCCAGGGTGAAAAGGGCATTTTAAAGAACATAGACTTGATACTGAAATGACTCAAGTAAAATGAAACTGGGTATTTTTTGTAACTCATGAATAAGATTTTTCGTGAATAATGCTGCTTATGCAGAAAAGGGAACATATAAGAGTTTGATTTATTTTTTAAAAATCCAGTTTCATAAAAATAACCTTTGACCCATTAAACAGACCCATTTGACAGATATTCCTAATTGACAATATTAAGCTTAAAAATAAAAACATATTCTATCATACTAACTTAAAAAGTAATCATATAATTAATAGGTGAAAAACAGAGAGAAAGATTGCTGAAGATTAAGATTAAGCCCTGCAGAAGCGACTGTTCTAACTAGAAATTGGTTTAATTAATAGCACATTTTACATAATGATTACAGTGTAATTGCGCTGACTAGCAGAGTGTCATTAAATATATCCATGCTCCTTTACAACACCCTAAGGCTAAAAATAATGAGTTACATTGAAAATCACTGTGCAACAGGTTCATAAATAACATTTAAGCCTATACAAGGCGAATACTTATAAATAATAAATATTTGCCTTTTGTAATTGAAGAAAAAATGACAGCCTTCTTTTTCTACTACCTTGTAGATTGCCATGTTATAATGCTGAAAAGATTTTCCCCTTGCTTTCTCTAGAAGGTGTTGAATAATTTATTCAAATGCTAATATTCCACGTAGTCTGACTTTGAGGAACAAATATTCCTACATAAAGAATAAATGCCAAGATGCTTATTACCTGTCTTGCTTTCCTTTACACCATGTATCCCCCCAAAACTACCACCGTCTATTACACCTGTCAAATGAAGTCAGTGGCCAAATTTTCTTGCAGAGAAGAGCATTTCTCTTGATCTAAAAATTACCCCTTCTTCCCAAGTGTTCATCATGCTCGGGGTTGTTACAGAGCCGCAGCTGCTCTGTGACTTCAGAAAGGACGTCGGAGATGCTTGATAACTTCTTAATTTCCCAGTCCTCTCCTGAGAACCAGTAACACCTGAAGACAATGGATGCGTTGCCTTATGCGTGGAGTTCACCTGGCACGGGCTCAGGTCTGCAAAAGGTCAATGTTCACGAGCCTCATCTTCTTCATCTCAGCTCCAAAATGGAGTCTCGTCCCTCCAGTGCCCTAGAGAAAGCAGAAAGTGGAGCTCCCCCTGCAAGGTGGGCTCTGGAGGGGCTCTGAAAGCTCTCCAGCGCTGCACTCCTAGCCAGCAGCTTCTCTCCAAGGATGGCGGGAGAGAGGATGCCTGCAGGCTGCAAGGAAATAGGATTGTGTGGGGGATGATTCTAGCCAGGAAGGTAGACAGAGGTATCCCCAGCTCTCTGGGCAAGGATACAAGGAGGAAACGCCTGCTTCTCCCAGAGTTCAGAATCTCAGTGAGCGTGAAGCAAGTCAAACATTGTATCTCCTGAAAGCTCGAGAATGCCCAATGCAGGCAAGCCCGTCAAGGAGGTCACCACCCAGCTTGTCCTTTCATGCTAAGGATGGATGGCAGCTCCCTCTGTGGGGGGAGGCAGTGTTGCTTAGTGATGAAGAAATTGCTTTAGCTTTATCCAGAACTCAGTTCAAGTACTGGGTACACTATGTATTAGCTGTGTAGCACGGGTAAGTCACTCACCCTCTCTGAGCCTCAATTCCCTACTCTGCCAAGTGGGATGAAAATAGTCTCTGCCCTCTAAGATAGTTGTAAGGAGTAAATTTAAAAATTTATTTAAGTTTGCAAAGTCTTAGCCTAGTGCTTCCCAGTTATAATAGCTAAATATGTGGTAGTTATTATTGATCTCATGATCAGAAAGTTTGTTTCTCATATTTAGCCAAAATCCATCTCTTTCTTACTTCCATCCATGGACTTTAATTCTAACTTGTAGATTCAGAGTAGCCAGAGGGGACCTTTTCACAACACAAATCATATCGCTCCCCTGGTTACAGCCTGTCATGATGTTTCATGGGTCTTAGGAAACCTAAAGGCTGGAATCCTTACCCCGCAGAGTCAAGCCTTTGCCTGCCTCTCCAGCCTCATCTCACTCAAGCCCTCATGCTCCGTGCTCCAGGGGTCCCAGGCCAGGGGTCCCCAGCCTGTTTCTGTTCTTCAGACAGACCGTGTTCCCTCTGGCCCCAGGGCCTTGGTAATTGCCTTTGCTTGGAACGCTCTTCTTACTTATTTTTTCTAGTTAGCTCTTCAGACTCAGTTCGAGCAAGGCCTCCTCGCGAAAGTCTCACACTAACTCCCCAAACTTGATCAGATTTCCACCTCTCACAGCTCCCTCTACTGTCCCTTCTCAGGTTTTAGCATCCCTTGAAGTGTTACATTTGTCTGATTTTTTGATAAATGATGATTTCTGTTAGTAAACTGTTCGTTCTGTGAAGGCAGGGGTCACGGATGTTTGGGTTCACAGTGGGCTTTGTGCAGTACCCGGCATAGAGCCCTCAGCAAGTATTTGGAGTGAATGAAGGAGGGAACAAACCCATTTCCACACGAGAGTCCTTCACATGTTTGAAGATACTACTTATGCTTCCCTTCTTCATGATTTAAATGTCTCATGATTAATGATCTTAATGCCTCAGGTTACGTTTTAGACCCCTCACCGGCAGCCCTGCTCTCACCCGCTGGAACTGTGTGTAGTAAGATGATTGCTTCTCGTGATGGGAGACACACTCCTGCTCCCAGCACACCACAGTCCGCATCAGCTCCAAATGTGTGTGTAATGCACACACACACACACACACACACACTCTTCTTTTAAAATAATTCAGATTTATTAAAGAAAATTTGGAAAATACAGAATAGAAAAGTATAAAAAAATTCTTAGACACATCATGCAAAGAAAAACACTCTTAACAACTTACAATAATTTCTGTATTTTTTTGTGTGTGTGAATAAGTTTTTGTAGCATGTGAGGAAGGGTTATATAGTGGGAATATACCTATACACACACACACACACACACACACACACACACACTCCTTGCTTTTTCACCAATATTAAATCATTAAAATATTCCTATATTTTTACATCACCTTTACATATATCATTTGAAATGGTGCTGTATCAGTTAGAAATGCTTTCTGTTGCTATTGACAGGAAAGCTTGGGAGGCTTGAACACATAGGAGGGTATTTTTCTCACTTGAGAAGTCTGAGCAAGGGCAGCTGCTGACACTGCTTTACATCACTGTTTCCTCATGATGTGACATGATGTGGCGACTCCTGCCATCACATTTCTATGCAAGGCAGGAAGCAGACGGGCGGGATGTGCCACTTCCATCCTTCCCAGCTATCAGGACAAGCCAGAGCATTCCCAGTGCCCTAGCAGACTTCCACTTAGGAATCCTTGACCAGATTCCATGATCAATGCTACACACCAAACATCTAGAAAAGTGAGTATTTAGTTTTTCCAGCCTGGAAGGTTGAAGCAGGGACGGGAAATTGGGTACCACTCCCACATCCTGTCTGGTTCATTCCATCCCATTTGATTCTCAGCTCTTTAAATAAAAATCATGGGAACTTTCAGAAGGACTCCTTCCTCCTCTTGCTTCCTAGTTTATGGAAATCCACCAGATAAACAAGCGGAGGTTCTCAATCATACAGTTTCTGGAGATCGTTCTGGTTGTCCCAGTGACTGTGGAGGTGCTATTGCCTTTGGTGGGCAGGAGCCAAGGCTGAGGAACAGCCTCAAATGCACAGGAAAGCTGCACAATGAAAACCTATCCAGCCCCAAACGCCAATAGTGCTGTTATTGACTCCCTCTCAGGGCAATCATGGGAATGACTTCATCAGAAACAAGGGAGGGAGGGGGTAGGGAGGGCAGGGGGTGGTGAATAGCAATATTGTGTCATTAAGCACTACCAATGGCAGAGCACGGACGATAATTCTGTGTTGGGGTACAGCTCTATGCCTACTACTTGCTTCTCCCTGACCCACAGTTTGTATCATGTCAGTACATACAGGTACGATTATTTAAAGTGCCCTCCTAGAGAAGAATTTAAGAAAAAGAGTGGTAGTAGATCTTTACTCTTTCTGGCTTTCAAAGGGTTCCTCCTGGGGCTTTGGGACCTGATATTGTTTGTAATTCGTTCTTCCCCTGGGGAGGTTAGGAAAAAATAGAAAGGCCCAAGACAGGTGCTGCTGGTGTTTAATGATGATAGGCAGAGGTGGGAAAGCACAGATCAGCTTTTTCCTCTCCGCGGAGCCTGGGCTATTAGGAGAAGGAAATTTAGTGTTTGATTTGCCCATTCTCCATTCCTCATCGAGGCTTCGGTCCCAAATTGCTAAACCTCCATTCAACAGTTAAATTAAACACAACTAACTTTGTTGATATTATTTCACAGCCGAATAACTTGATATTCATACTCTTTGTGTGTTCAATAAGTACAGAGCTCAGACACATTTTTAAGTCTCAGCTGGTGATGAATTCTGCTGAGCTAAACTTGTGTTTCACAGGGTTCTGCTCAGCTGAGACGGGGTAGCTATTGCGTTGTAAAAATAAGCTCCAAGCCATAATTTTGATGGGCCCCCTCACCGCAAGGAAGCATCCCTCTTCTCCTCCCTCTTCTTACTAGCAACTCCCATCTGCCATTTGCACATCCTAGCCTGAGGAATCCGGGGCAAATGATGGTCCTTCACACTGGGGCCTCCACGGCGGGAAGAGCACTGAACTTGGACTCCCAGGGCCTCTGAATGTGCCCCTCTCTCCCTTTTCCTGGACAGGTGACTACCAGCAGGTCACTTAATCTCTGGTAGTCAGATTCCACATTTGGCAGATTTGGAGGTAAAAGCCCAGCCTTGGACCTCACACATGTGCTTCAGGCTCAAGTTACACCAAGTATTGAAAACATGGGGCACACCGGCAGGTGCTGGTCACGATTATTTACATGTTCACCTACAACTGCAGTCTTGTCCTCGCAACATGACAGGAATTGCCCGCTAAATATTTGAATTGAATAACAGCTTAGTGTGTTGGGCACCTTTTTTGTACCAAGCCTTGTGCTAAATACTGTGGGTGTAAAGAATGAAATTGTGTTTTAGTTTGAGAGATAAAAACATAAATAATTATAATGCAGTGAGATCCTTACTATGCGGTGAAGACATATACAAGATTTTTGAGCATATGACGTTCTGCCCAGGTGAGCAAGGACAACTTCACAGAGGGGGCAGCTAGTGGAGGGGGGACAGCAGTACAAATGCTGATGAGAAGCAGGTATCATCACTCCGCTAAGAACTGCATACACTCTCTGTCCTCTGATGGTCACAGCTGCCCTGTGGAGTAGGTAGCATTATATCCATTTTATAAGTAATAAGGCCAAGGCCTAAATAACTCGCCGAAGGTCTCAAAGCTGGTAAGGGAGGAGCCTGGATTCTAAAGCCACGCCCCCTCCGGAGGCTGGGACCTCCCCCTCCTCATGGCCTCTGCACGCTCATCTCACAGATTGAGAAAACGCATGGCGGTCTTTCTGTACAAGAGTGGTTTAAAAATTATCCGAAAACATCACAGATAACATTAATTATGAGTTATCAAAAGCTACAGCAATGGCCTTTTTTAAAAGCAGGATGTGGTTATTAGAAGCATATGTGGACATCGCACGGATATATCCACGCAGGAGCAGGGAGTACAGTAGAAGCTCAGAAGGGACTGGAACTAAGTATGGAAACTCCACAAATGAGGCAGATCCCCGCCCTGGCTCTGTTCCATTGACTTCATCCTCTCTGTTACATTCATTATTTTCTCTCTTCAGACCAGTTTTCCTTGCTTCTCTATGAACAAGGCCACTCACCGTTTGTTTCACCACAGAAGACTGACTAGCATCTCTAAATCCCAATTCCTAATTCCTGGAAGAGGAGACCTGATTGGCCCAAACTGAGTTAGCTGTCAGTGTCCTGAAGTGTGAGCTGTGCATGGTGACTTTCTTCCAAAGAGAACAACATGGAAAGGGTGGGGGGAGTAGAGAAACCCGACAAATGCTACCTCAGCCAGGTGATCAAGGTCAACATCAACAGTGAGAAGCCATGTTGGTAGTATGTATCCTTGATCAGATGGGATGAGAACGGCACCTCAGCTCTGTGGTCTTCCTCCCCAAAACCCATAACCTCAGTCTAATCATGAGGAAAACATTAGACAAGTTCCAAGTGAAGAACATTCTACAAACTACCTGTCCAGTACTCCTCAAAACTGTCAAGTTCGTCAAAACCGCGGAAGTCTAAGAAACGGTGACAGTCACGAAAAAACCAAGGCGATATGACCACTAAATGGAATGTGGAATCCTGGAGGGGATCCTGGGCCAGTGGGACCGCTGCCCTTGGACATGGATGATTTGGGTTTCTCACCCCCTCTTCTCAGTGAGAAAGCCCCCTTCCAGGCTGCCACTAGCAATCACCCAGAGATCATCACGGGGGCCTAAGCCAGCTGCTGCAGGATTTTCATTCCAATAATCCTTTAGTCCTGGCCTGGCAACTCTGCCTGGGACCAAGACCTCATCAGTGTTTTATACCCTTTAGGGGACCAATCCTTGCTTCTCTCAGGACAGTCTTATAAAACCTTTCAAAGGACAAGAGCATCTTCTCATGATTAACCTTTGGAATGGGCACTAAAAATAATTTTCACTTTAATAGTTCAGATTTTCCGGGGAAAGACAGATGGGTGTGGCTTATTTAAGCATCTTCTTTGCCAAAGCAGTGGAGAGGGACAGAATATGCAGGAGTTTCTGGCCATTGAGCTGAGACCTGGACATTTTAACCCTTATCCATCCTCCTTGTTCTCCCTTCTACTGTCTCCTTTCCAAGTCATTTTAATCTTATGAACTGAATATTAGCTGATGAACTGATTTCTCCAGGGAAAATGCCATAACTCAGCAGGCCTCTTCATTCCATTCTTTAAAAACTGCCTTGGAACATCTTTTGTTTTAATAAATGACTGAATTCTGTGCTGTGGTTTGCAGTCTTAATGAACCTGGGATTTGAACATCCTCCCTGTGGTTGATTTTCAGCCCTATCACAAGAAAAACCGCTCTGCTCCTCACGCCCATGCCAGAGTTTTCTCCTAAAAGGGAACCAAGCTAAGTCCTATTGACGCTGGATGTTAACACCACCGTACCACCACGGGAGCTTTTGTACCCGAAAGCTGCAGCAGCCCTCCGTGCCACGGCACACCTGTGGGACAGGACGTTAGGCAACACCTCTCAGCCAACACCCCAGTTTTGTAATTTGGATCCTTGAGGCTGAACAATTCTGTGCTCAGTCCACTGAGACTTTTCCCTGTGTCTTATGCTCTAGGTTTCACTCCTGTTATTATATAAGCACACATGCCGGTGTCTCTCTAACCAGGAGCTTCTATCAAGGGAACGATGTACTCATCTCAGCTCACCCACACTGTTAGCACAACGCCTGCGCAGAGTGTATGCAACACACTGAACAGAGGGCAACGACACACAGGCCCTGCATACACCCCGGTAGCCAAAGTCGCGGCTGCGGTCGGGGATGGCGCTTGATGCTTGGACAGGTACAGAGCGGGGATTCAAAAGAATGTCCTCCCTGCGTGCTCACTCTGACTGGGCACTGATATAATTTCTAGTCTCACGTCTCTATTTCAGACCACATATGGCAGTAATATTGGCTCTTCCCCACCTCAGCCTAACCATGACTAAACAGGTTGATGAATGTCATGCATCTTATCATCATACATGCATATTTTTAAATATAATTCACTTTTGATCTGCACCCTTGTGCAGTGGCGAATGAAAACAGTTAAGATTTCTTCCACTGTCTGCCTTTAAATGTATTAAACAGCCCTGCTGTCAATAGATTATATTCTTGTACAATGATAATAGCCCCCAAAACTAAGAGGCCTTGTCAGGAATTGCAGTTGTCACAGTTTGATGGGAATGGTTTTACTTGGGGTTCGTCTGCCGCACAATCATCTCATAATCTGGATATACATCACAGCATGACATGTAAATTTCCTGCTACTCTGCTTTCATTTCCAGAGGCAGCAATCAAATGAAAACCACTCAACCTCACCCAAATGTATAAATAATTTTCATTCAAACATATTAACAGTCAAAATATGAGAATTTATCACAGAGTGCTAGGCCTTTTAAGAAGCAATAAAGACTTTACTTTTTAAGCATATTTCTCCTTAGAAAAGTAATACGAATAGTAACTCACAATTTTAAAATCGCATTTGAAAGTCCACATAGAAAGCACCTAATCTGCAAACTTAAGGAATGTAGGTGCTTTGCCATAGATTCGATGCTTGGAGGAGAAGGGATGAGGGAAATATTGTGTAATAGAATTGCATGTGGATTAATAATCACCTACACGAAAATACCAATGTCTAAAAAGGCTGACTTCTGTCATCCTTACTAAACATATCTTTCGTGCTGCACAATCAATAGTAGATCACTTTCTCTAAAATATAAACACCTGACCCAGCAGTGATTTGGGGTAATAGAACAAATGACACTTTTTTCTGATAAGCATCAGATTTTAATTGAAAGCAATATCCTTAGAATGGAGAAGAGCCCGTTGAACTGCAGCCGTGCCATGGCTGACTCTGCCCGGCTGCAGGCTGAGTTCCAGCCACACTAGCTGTCAGTTACCGGGGAAGGGGGAGACATAGTCGCAATTGAACAAGAAAAATATTTGCCTTCGGTGCTCAGTTATGAAGCCAAATGAGAGCAGGGTGCCGGTTGGCCCCTTGGCCTGGTTCAGGGTGAGCGTGGGAATGGCCATGGGGCTGCCCTTGAGAGAGAAGCAGCGCTGCGGAGTGCTCCCCACTGGAGCCGGGGGCACCACGCCTGCCTGGGAAGCTCCCCCCGAAGGTGCTTGGAGACAGCCTTCAGACTCGGACTTCGTGTCCGGCCAGATGGAGGTGCTAAAAGACATTAACGGACCAATAAACTACCATGTTGATGTGTTCATTAGATATGGAACAAAACCCCAAAAGAAATATAATACTCTGACACATTTAATTCAATAATCAATCCACTCGGATTTTCAGAAGGTACCTTCCATCGTTCAGAGAGGACAGCACTTTGTCTCCAGGTAAAAGGCCACTTTAAAGGCTTCTGGCATATCCTCGGGGGCACTTCAGAAGCAGAGGTGGGCGGAGAGTGTGGATTGGAAGGTGGACTTCAGGACCGAGGGAAGTCTACTTTCACCATTGAGGCCAGCACCTAAAAATTTTGCTGCCTCACTTTAAATTTTTATACCTTTTTCCTCTCCCCCTGCTCCTCCCCCACCATGTGCAAAAACTGCTAAGATGACAATTTTTCCCATTTCCCCAGTAAGTATGTCTGCAGAAGTAGAAGTACCATAACCCGGGGTACAGCAAGCTCAGCCATTTGAAATAAAACTTTGCAGTACTAATGTTTTTGTAACTGCTTTCATATTGTAATGATATTTTTCCAAGCACTGGTTTTATTTGATCTTAAATACCTTTTTGGGAAAGTCCAGTGAGCTGACTCTAATAAAATCATGCTATTGAAAAAAGGTTTAAGTAGAATGTTCAGAATAAATTACAAAACTGCATGCAAGAATACCAGCTAGTGCTGCAATAAAAAGCTGAAAATGAGTATTCTTGCAATATATTTTAAAGAAGTAGTATACTTTTTTTGTCCATTTTTTTTCATTGAATGTTTCATAACAGAATGCCTCCATGTCGTGAAAGGAGGGGAATGCATATCAAATGAACAAACTGCGGGAAAAATTGCATTTAAGGGGGAAAAAAAACCTTGACTTTTTGGGGGAGTATAGAATATATTTCATTTCATTTTCAATAACTGTTGGAAGATAATAGGAAATGTAATTTCTTTCCATTTGCTGTGCCAAAATACTTAAATTACATCATACTTATCCTGTCATATTTTTCAGGACCCTTTAATGGATTTCACATTCCTTATGTGTGCACTAAGGAATGGGTCTGCTTTCAAAGACAAGAGATGGCCATCAGGGATCCCAGGGAGGCTGTTGGGTGGCCTGGGCGGAAGACAGAGGCAGTTGTGTATCTGACTTTCTTATGGTGAAGCAGAAGTAAGGAGCTCATGAATGATAGAAGTGAGGGCATCTTCCTAATTACTCTTGAAATCCTAGGTCCAAAAAGAAATCATAGGCCCGTTCCTTAGCCCTTCCACCACACAGGTCAGTGTCACAAAAATTGGAAGCTGAAAGAGCAAAGGACTGCGGGTGGTAAGTTTCCTGTGGCATCACAAAACCTGCCATTGGAGAGTCTACTGTGTTTTGGGCATCGAGTCACACCCTGAGCTTCAGGTTCTATAAAAAACAATATTTGTGTAAATCAGATTAACTTGTAAATCCAAATCACTTCTCCCACCTCCAAGTAAAACAAAAGCAATCATTCCCATACCACAGAGAGAAACGGGGACAAAGAAAAGGTGGCCGTAGAGGGATGGACAAAAGCTAGATGATGGGCATTGCTGGTGGCCTACCCAGCATTCTTCTCCATCCATCTTCCTTCCTAACAGAACCTGAGTTTGTTCAGGAATCCATTTCTTCTACACACAGCTATGCACCTCTAGAGAATCTGACCCATCTGGTTCTAAATGCAGATTGACTGGTCATAGGCAATCATATTCCCTTTGCCATTTTGGATTTGAGAAAGGGTTTCTTTCTGGCCAGCCAAAGAAATGGTCTCTCTTTTTTCCGTTGGATATTTTGTTGTCAGGATGTGACTCCTGAAACAGTTAGCAGTCACCCTGCTGGGATGAATACCAGGGATGGCAGAAATCAGGCTGGATTCTTTTCTAGGGCTGGCTGCTGAAACAAAGTACAACAAACCAGGGGTCTTAAAACAACAAACATGTATCGCCTCACAGTTCTGGAGGCTAGACGTCCAAAATCAAGGTGCCATGCTCTCTCTGATGGCCCTAGGGGAGCATACTTCCTTGCCACTTCTAGTGTCTGCCAGCAACCCTCGGTGTTCCTTGGCTTACAGATATATTATGTGTGTCTCCGCATCGTCTTCCCTCTGTACATGTCTGTCTCTGTGTCCAAATATCCCCTTTCGATGAGAACACCAGTCATATTGGATTAAATACCACTCTAATGATATTTTAACTTGATTACCTCTGTAAATACCCTATTTACAAATAAGGTCACATTCTGAAGTACTAGGAATTAGGACTTCAACATATTTTTGGAGGTGGCGGTCGGAGGACACAATTGCTCAAGTGTGGGCAGACACCAAGGTTGATAGACCTTGATGACATCATTGAGCCTCTGAATTAACCAGCTCTGAAACCTGCCCTGCCTTGGGACTTAGCAATATGTGAGAACACCTTTCTGCATCGTTCCAGTCATTTTGTATTGAGATTTCTTACTTGTTGTTGAAGCCATCTCCACTGATGCAACAGCTAAGGGACACAAAGACCTGATTCCACCATTTAATGGCTGTGTCCTTGGGAAAATTACTTAGACTCCCTGAGGACACTTTCTGTATCTCTGAATTGAGTCAAATATTATGTCAGAATTGTCAAGGGTTGATGAGATAATGTACATAAACAGCTCTACACAGAAAAGGTGCTCAGTAGATTGCTGTTATGCTCTTTTTAACGCCTTGTGACTCTGGATGAAAACCCGTAGTTCTTGATGATTGTTACATTTCTAAATAGATCATTTTGTCCGTGTTCTCCACTGACACATAATCACCTGTCCACGCTGTCTTGAGGCTTTGTTACAGCCACCATCTATGAGAGGCTGTTGACCAACATGATTGAAAGCATGGGCTCTGCTGGAGTAAGACTATATGGATTCTTCAGCTCAATAAAGGGGAATGACGATGATGATAATAGTTTCTCACAGTATTCTTAAGAGGAATCAAAAGACAGAAGGTGAGTAGTACAGTGTCTGGCATGTGGTAGGCAAGTTCAGCATACACTCTTTCTTCCTTGCAATCTCCACTATCACCTGCAATCATCACAGGATGCTACACCAGTGGTTTTCAAACTTCAGTGTATGTGTAAGAAGCACCTGTGATGCTTGTTATAAATATAGATTCCTGCACTATCGCTCCCCAGTTCAGAGATTCAGATCCAGTAGGCCTGAGATGCACCTGTAACAAACACTCCAGGTGAAATTGATGCAGCTGGCCCCTTATCAGACATTGAGAAACTCTCTACTTTTTCTGATTGGAAGTCAGGAGACTTAGAAGGGACTACTCATCTTGGAGAGACGCATTTCTCTTCTCCTCCCTACTAATCTTAAAGCTTCTGGAAGACAGAAGCATCATCATCTCCCTGCCCCACCACCACGTGTCTAACACAGTACCTTGTTCACAGTAACTCAAAGTGTTTTCTAAATCAATTTAAAGTAATCTTAGACGGTAGAAACAGAGTGGTCAGGGAGACACAGGGGGATGGAGAACTAGGGAGAAGGAAAACAGGGTCAAGTAACCATTTAGATATTCCAAGAGATTCTGTTGGGACAGCTGTCCTGAGCCAGCCCCAACACCAGGTGTTGTTTCTGTGAGCCCATGAACGGTGTGACCCTGGACAGCAGACTCATTAGGAAGCTCTGGAATTCCAGGTTGGGTTCACTCTTTAGACCTCTGCCAGCCTGGGATGTAGCCCCTGAGCCCAAAGCAAGCCAGGTCCAGGAGGACAAAGGAGCAAAAATGCTAAATGAGAAGCTTAATTTGGATTTCTTATTGTTACTGGGTCACTTAACCAACTAAGGGGCAACTTCAACAAAGAACATTTACAGAGTTGTTTTGTCAATTAGTGTTAATACATATAGCAATGTGTAGCTGCTATTTATTGAATGACTACATGGGCCATGTGCTTTTCATGAATTATATCATTAAATTTTCAAGAATCCATTCAATTAATATTTGTTCAGAATCTACTATGTGCCAAGTTATCAAATAAAAGCCAGTATGATGTACTTATCAATATATGTATAACTATATCTATATTTCATATAAGGCTATAGAGAGAGAAAGAAAGTCTTTCCTGGAAAAACTGGGAAGCTGATAAGTATAAAGCATTGGTACAGTATTTGACACACAGCAAGCACTTAATTAATATAAGCCATTATTATTGTTAATTACTATACAATA
The DNA here is from genome assembly GCA_030848825.1 of Tadarida brasiliensis. NCBI lineage: Eukaryota > Metazoa > Chordata > Mammalia > Chiroptera > Molossidae > Tadarida > Tadarida brasiliensis. Next base: position 47,566,502 of record CM061264.1, on the reverse strand, counting down.
TACATAGTGTTATTAACTGTGGTTCTTTCTGGATGATTTCTTTCTGGAAATGTTCTGTTTGAATATGTCTTGCTTTTGCTTATTGTATATACTAAATGTTCTACAACAAATATGCAATGCTATTATAATAAAAATTAAAAGTTGTTTACTTATTTATTTATTTTTAATCCTCACTCAATAATATCTTTCCATTTATCTTCAGATAGAGTGGGGCGGACAGGGGAAGAGACATCAACTGGTTGCCTCCTACAACGACCCGACAAGGGCTGGGGACAGAACCGCACCAAGGTACGTGCCCTTGACCAGAATCGAACATGGGACTCTCTGGTCCTCCAGCCAATGCTCTAACCGCTGAGCCAAACAGGCCAGGGCCTACGTTGTTTATTTTATTTATTTTTTTATTTTTTTAATCCTTGCCCGAGAACATTCTTGCATTTATCTTCAGATAGAGCAGGAGGGAGAGAGGGAGGAAGAGAGAGAGAGAAACATTGATGTGAGAGAGAGACATCGTTGCCACCCACACGACCCCAACCTGGGCCAGGGACAAACTGCAACCGAGGTATGTGCCCCCAGTGGGAACCGAACCCGGGACTCCCTGGTCTGTGGGCCAACCGCTGAGTCAAACCAGCCAGGGCCTAAGTTGTTTATTTTAAAAGTTAGATATTTCCCCCTCTGAATCCACAAATGAAAACTACACTATCTGTGACAGCACCACCTAGTGGCTTCAGCAGAGTGTGGCTGAAAAAGATCCTTTTTTCCCCACCAGCCTCCTCCCGACACACTCTCAGAGACACTACTTTACATGGAGATCCACAGGAGAGACTGTGATATGTTCTGACTCACACAGTATCCTACATAGAGTTTCACCAATGACTGACATGCTTAATTTCTGTGACCTTATTGATCTTTAGAACTCACTATTTTTTCATGATGGGATGATTTATCTCTTATGGGACTTTGATTTTGATACTTTTCTCACAGAAATACAACTTAGTAGTCCAGTGAGACCTCTAACACACACACACACACACACACACACACACACACACACACACTAAATCTATTTTAGAATATCCTTGTAGCTAGAGGTATAAAAATTATAGGCAAAGATAAGTTTATTTTATCTTTATCTCCCTTTATCTTCTATTTGGTTACCCTGTTGTATAATTCACATAGTTCAGAAAAGCATTTATTGAGTACCTACTAAGTGCCAAGCATTATGCAAGATACAATGCACTCTGTTTAATACAGTACACTCTGACATAGCAACTCATGCATGCACTCATTCATTCAACAAGTATTTGTTGAGTACATACTATGTAACAGGCACTGTTCTAGGCACTGGGGACAAAAATCAATGAAATAAATAAAGTCCCTGCCTCTACAGCTTATAATCTAATGGGAGGTTGATGATAAAAAAGTAACTATAAGATATAGTTGTGATAGTAAGTGTTACAAAAAATAATGAAGTGGGTTAAGGGAAATAGAGAATATCAAGGTTGCTGCTGATAATGAAAGTCTCTCTGGTCAGAGGACACTTGAGAAGAGACCAGGACGTGGTAAGGGAGCAAGCCATGCAGATGTTGGGGAAAGAACATTCTATGCAAATGTCCTGAGGTAGGCGTGTGCTCCATGCATTGATAGAATAGCAGGAAGGTTCGGGTGGCTGAGCAAAACGAGCTAAGGAGAGAGTAGTAGATGATGAATTTGGACTACATGTGGTAGGACCTTACTGGCCATGGTAAAGACTTTGAATTTGATTCAAGGATTGATGGGAAGTCATTGAGCAGGCGATTGACATGCTCTGGCTTACACTGTAAAATGTCTTTTAGTTGCTGAGTAGATATTAAACTGTAGGAGGACAAGAGTAGAAAACAAGAAAACCATGCAATCATCAGGTGAGTGAATGTCTGTGAAACAGCTGGATGTGTGGTAAAACGTGAAAGCAGAACCAGAGGTAGTGTCCCATTGCAGCCGGGAGGGATAAAGACAGTCTCCTCATAGGTGGTGAGGCTGAAACAAGGATTTGCTTTTTATTTCAGATTTGAATTTTTTGGCAAGAAATGTTCTTCCATTAGGAGACCCATAATATCAATGTCTCTCTTTCATGATGTTAGCAACTTAATAAATGCTCAAATCCATTCATTAATTAGTGGTTGCAAAATGGTGATATCCTCATTTTATCTTTTCATTTATATTAACTAGCTAGAATACGTTTATTAAAAAAAAGAACCTTTCCTTAATCTTCTATTCAGTTACCTGGTTGTATAATTCACACAGAAAAGGCAAGATAAATGCTTGATTTTTTCCCCCTTTATTTTAAGTTTTCAGAATAATGAGTTGGTTGACTAGCATCTTTTCATGGTAACCAGTTGCTTGCCTGCTTGTTTTCTTTCTTTTCCTTCTCCCTCTTTTTCTCCCCCCTCTTCTCTCTCTCTCTCTCTTATTCTCTTTCTCTCTTACATACAGGGTCTGGCAAAGGCAGGTTTACAGTTGTGAATATGCAAAAGAGTTTATTCTTGTATCATTATATATTATTATATTATTTTCCATAAGAGCAACTGTAAACCTACTTTGCTCCATCCTGTATTCCCTTTTTTCCTTCCTTCCTTCCTTCCTTTCTCCCTCCTTCTTGCTTTCTTTCTTTCTCCTTTCCTCTTTTTCTTTCTCTCATTCTCTCTTTCTTATTATCACTATGAACTTATGATTTTTAGACACATCTGGTGGGTTTTCATCAATTGCAGTCATTACCCATATCGATGCTTAAATGTTCCATCTTTAGTCAGGAGCCTCTTCAAGTTGGCTCCTGAGCTCTTTTGACGAAACCCTGGTAGCTTTTGATTGCTTCCTTGCTACAAGATACAAGTTTTGGCAAGCTCAACATGCACTTTCCCTGTCCCTAACTTGGAATAGATGTTTCTCCAAGGAGCCCTGGTTCCTGTTTGTGGGACGTTACATATCAGCACCACAATCTGAATGCTAGGGGTGAATCATTATTTCTGTCTTGGTTGCTGTTTCTAGGCCTCTTCAGTAGACAGAGTTTGCAACTTTTAAAAATAAAACTAATTAGGGCTCTGGCCAGTTTGGCTCAGTGGTTAGATGTCCACCTGTGGACTGAGGGGTCGAGGGTTCAATTCCCAGTCAAGGGCACATAACTGAGTTGCAGGTTCGATCCCCAGCCCTAGTCAAGGTCATGCGTAGGGCAACCAATCAATGTGTCTCTCTCACATCAATGTTTCTCTCTCTCTCTCCCTTCCACTCTATCTAAAAATCAAGAGAAAAACATCCTCAGGTAAGGATTAACAACAACAACAACAAAATTAATTAGGATTTCATACTGATAATTCCAATTTAAACTATGAGATTGCTTACTTCTTTTTCCCCATAGTGATAGTCTCAATTTTCAACAACTTCAGAAATGATAGAATGACAGTAACCCTTAATTGCTAATTTGCTTTATTCCCCCAAAATACAGCAATCTCCTAATTAACAATTCCAGCACTACCAACGACAACATGATCACTGTAAACAGTTTCAGATCCTTTTGCAGTTCTTTTTGTCCTACAGTGTCTCGCCCTATGAATGTACAGACAAGTTACTCACGTTTGAAGTCATTTAGAATCATGTATGTCTTTGGACTTCACAGCGTGCAGTGGAAGTAGATATCATAGAAGTGATTATAAGGCAGTAACAAAAGAAGTATAGAGAGCAAAGCGAGGTTCTCCTGTCTGAAGGCTCAGAGCTGGCCTCCCTGAGAAAGTGACACGAACCCAGGACCTGAAGGCTGGGTAGGAATTAGCTCCGCAGTGTATGGGGTAAGGTGGGGAGTGTTCCAGACGGTGTTCCCTAAGCTGTGACTTATTAAGCATTCTGCAAATGAAATGCCACGTAACACCTGTAGCTGTTTGGAATTTTCCTTTTAAATTATGTTCTCCAAAAATCAAACAAGCATGAACCAAATCAGGTCTGATCTCCTGTTTGGGAGTGGTGTTCAAGTCAAGTCACATAGAAAGTAACTACTGCACAAAGCCACAGACATGCTTTCTTTGTAACCCTAAACCATATTGCTTACTTTTATCATCCATCTTATTTATCATACCTAACTTCCATTTCTAAAAGTGAAAACGTCAGAGCATAAATACTTGCCCCCGTTAGGAGTATTTAAAAAGAAGAGCTTCAGAGTGTGAAGGGCATTCCCTGGGAGATCCCAGAGAGGATCTGACCCAAAATGATAACGACAATGATCCTGTTCTGTGGGTGGCAATGTATTAGATGCTTAACATACATCAAATCTAATTCTCAAAATAACCCTGTAGTTTTGGTGACGTTATCCTATTTTAGATTTAAGGATTCTGAGAACCAGAGAAGGTATGAGGCAAAGTTCAAAGTTACATAGCTACTAAGTGGGAGGGCCAATATTCAAATTCAGGTCTGCCTGATCCCAAAACTCTATCCATTACCTTACTGAATTTCACTTGTTTGGTCTCTAGAGACATGGCTTATTTGAATATGTAAACTGTGGTTTATAAAATAAATTATGTTAGCCTAGAGTCACATCTGTAAGGAGTACTCATTATAAGAACTAACATTTGGCTAACACTTTATAGCTTACACTGATACCCTTTTCTAACTCGACTGGTTCTCGTTATTCCCATTCCGCAGAGGAGGAAACTGAGACTCAAGAAGTTAAGTTGCTCAGCTAATAAGTGACAGAGCTGGGATTTAAACCCCAAATCCCAAGTTGTTCCCACACTAGGTCATCCTGGCTCTGCTTTCCAGGTATCAGTATGAGGGCAGAAATGAAGACTTGACACACAAAAAAAGTTTTAAATTACACCTCACTTACTCCCAAATTATGATGCCAATTGTCAACAAACTATCACTCTTTGTTTATGAAACTGTGTATCAAAAATAAATAAATAAAACTTTAAGATTTTTCACTTAAAAAAATCTCTAAGTGAAAAAACTGCAAACTTAATACCTTAACATTATAGCAAAAAAAAAAAAAAAAAAAAAAGGATACGCAAAAAGAAAACATTAAACTCTGGATTTTCATTGTTTTTCTTAACTTTTCAGTAAATCTAAAACTGTTCTAAAAATAATGTCTACTTTAAAAGAGAAGACAGAAGGACGTGATCTCTCATTGCTAAAATTCTTCACTTTTCTTTTTCTTTGATAAATAATTATGCCAGGAAGGCACACAGTTTACTTGCTTTTGGTAAGTCCATACTAACTGCTTTTTCCCATACGGAAAGCCCGTTCTGGGTTTTGAAGTCAGATGGTCTTGGGTTCAGACCTCTTCCTTTGCCTCTTCCTAGCTTCAGTTTTCTCCCTGGTAACCACCTTGAGTAGGGTTGTGAGGATGAAATGACATAATACAGGCCAAGCACTTCACCTGGGCCTCAGACATAGTAAATGCTCAGTAAACAGCTGCTGTTCTTCATGTGTGCACCACACTACCTCTCGCTGTGGTTAGGGATTAAAGGTTGCAATTGGGGAATTATTTTTAAAAAAACAAAAACAAGAAACCCTTGATCTTCAACCAGTAGTTCATTTTTCTTAAATAACGAAAATCACAAATTCAGTTCTATTTCCTATATTTGAAATGTATATAGGCTAAGGACTAAAACAATCCAAAGTTAACCACTATTTTTATCCTGTAGTTTAGATTAAATTTTTAGAAAGAAAAAAAGTTTTTGACTTTTTAAACATAGAGAACATGGTTGGGTTGCAATATTTTCATCAATCTATGAAGCAGAAAATACTATAACACACAGTTTCACTGACTCAGGACCATGAAATCTCTGTTCCAAAGCATCAGCTTTACCCATCCAGCTGCTGCAATGTAGCTGCGGATCTATGTGGGGAAGTCTCTCAGGACCACCCAGATTCTCACACATCTGGATCTTGCTCCCTGGTGATTGAGCCTGGTATTTGCTATTGCAGTACATGGAGTGTCACCAGGGCAATCCACTTAGCAGTTTTGATCTATACTAGAAATACCAATGTTGAATTCTGCTCAAATCACTATGCACCAACCAAGGCTGTTTGCTATTTTTAACCAAGTTTAATTGGTCTGAAAATTGGCAACACCTCTCTTTTTTAAATTAGAATGGCAGCTCCCTCACGGGGCGCCACATGAGCTGCTGTTGCCTTGCACACACTTCAGGGGGCGCAGTGGAGCTTGGCGGAAGGAAAATGATTATGTAAATTAATAATTGTTTAATTTTAAATTTAAAATATTGTAAACGATGTGATATTAAGCTTTTATTTCTGTGGGTCACCCAGTTTGTGGACCGAATCGGCCTTGACCTCTCTTCTCAGTCTGACTGCTGGCGTTCTGCTTGGTCTGCTCACGTGGAAGGTCAACAGTAAGCATGAGCGGTAAATAAAAATATATATATATATATATTTTTAAGCAATTATATTCTCTCTTTTCTAGCTACACGATTTAGGAGAGACAATAGAAAGGAAATCATTGTTGGCCAAAACTCTTATGTTT